>CM051240.1:32732098-32969598 GCA_027917425.1 Gastrophryne carolinensis
ATGTGGGATGCCCTGCTGCATGAAACTCGATGAGCTCACAGTGCATGTGTGTCTGTCCTCCAATCAGCTTCTCCGGGCGTACATATTAACGCGTGGCTGGAGAAGCTGAATGGAACCCTAGCCGCCAACCACGCATGCACCATGGGCTCAGTGCTAGGTAAGCATATTGGGATAGTCAGGGGAATCCAAAATCGGGAAGCCCCAGGGGATGGAAGGCAAACCAGACACGCTAGGTCCGGTTTTGGTCCACTTTAACACATGAATTATCACCCTCCCCCTCTCAAAAATACGAATTGGCAGTTTACCAATCCACAGAGGAAGCTGCAAACCGACAGCAGTGCTGGTCCGGTTATGTCCTGTGGTGTAACAGCGCCGGAGGGGACATGCAGAGCTGCTGGGGCCAAGTGAATGGAGGGCTGATGCCCCATGTGTTCCATGTATGGGCGGAGTAAATGGATGAGGCAGGCGCCCCAAGCCCGGATGTGGGTCCCGTGGGTCGGCGCTCTGTACTTCAGTCTAAGACGGCCGGGCTGCAACACAGAAAAGAGCCTTAAAGTGGACCAACACCCAGCGTGATCGGCCTGGGAATCTATAAAATTCCCAGGCCGATCCGATCCCTCCCCACAGGACATCCAAAATCGGGATGCCTCACTGTGTGAAACCCCCCAGGATTCCCCATTCACCTTACCTGCATCCCGATCCAACAGCGCAGGCCGCACCTCGCTCTTCTCTCTAGCAGGGTGCGTGCCCGTGTCGGCCTGTTAGAGGGAAGCGCAAGATGCGGTGAGATGCGGCCGCCAGCGTGCTCGGAGCCGTTGCGGTAAGACGTCTCATTGACGCGCATACCACAGCAGCTCCGAGCGCGCTAATTGGACGAGCGGCCGCTCATGCACCGTAGCAGTGGGGTGAGGTGAGTTTTTACTTGCGATCTGAGGGGTTTCACATAGCGGGCACCCCCGATCGGGGTGCCCCGGGGAAGTGGACCAAGACCCAGGATAGTCAAAATCCTGGGTGTTGGTTCACTTTAATTCCGCATCTGCGTGCAGTCAGCACAGACAGACCATGAGAGCTGCAGGCGGCCATAACGTAAGCTCTTCTCTGTGTTGCTGTCATAGGCTGCAGCACAGGTTGCCGAGAGCCACCGGATGGCCCTCACCTGCCCTTCATTCACCCGTCTGGTGGGGTGGCCCAGCGCTGGCACAGCGTGATACATTGGCGGAGCGGCCTACCGGGATTCTGCCCAGCACACACATGCATTACAATACAGGCGATAGCATATAGAAATCCAGAGAAAACAATCATAGAAGCCTACGTTACAATGACAGGCAGCGTTAACCCACAGACCCTCTCAGGGGTTCAAATTGGTGAGTCTCTGGTGTGCAATTCCTTGGCCTATTTATTGTTCTATCCTGAACCAGTGACCCTGCTGTGTGTATCCCCTGGGATCTCCGGAAACATAAATGGAGTGCTAGCCACTGGCCATTCAGAAGTTCCTGGCACCGGTACCCTCCTAAGTAGGGATGAGCGAATCGGTTCTAACGAACCTGAATTCGCTCCAAATTTCAGGGAAAATTCGATTCAGCACGAACCCAAATTTTTAGTGGTTCGTACTGACCGAATTTTCTCTGAAATTAAAAAAAAAGAAATGCCGGCATGGTGGGAGTGGGGAGGCCAGCTGCGCTGTCAGCGGGCGGTGGAAGCCGGCTTTCGCCGCCCGCTGACAGCGCAGCCGGCCTCCCCGCTCCCACCATGCCGGCATTTTTTTATTTCAGCAAACACTTACCGGCATGGTTGGAGCATGGAGGCCGGCTGCGCTGTCAGCTGTCATCTGAGGACGCATCATCAGAGGAAGCCGGCTTTCTCTGATGACGCGTCCTCTGATAACAGCTGACAGCGCAGCCGGCCTCCCCGCTCCCACCATGCCTGCATTTTTTTTTCCATTTCAGGGCTTGGTGGGAGCGGGGAGGCTGGCTGCGCTGTCAGCGGGCGGCAGAAGCCGGCTTCCGCCCCCCGCTGACAGCGCAGCTGGCCTCCCTGCTCCCACCAGAGATGAGCGATTCGCTAAAGTTCGATTCGGACGAACCCAAATTTCTTTGAGAAATTCGGCGATTCGCCCGAATCGAATTTTTGAGAAGTTCGCTCATCTCTACTCCTAAGCCAAGGATAGCCGGGAATGCGATGTGGGCCACACATGCACCACGGGATCACTGCAAGTTGAGTTTACTTTCCGATCACCAGTGACACACACATTAGAGCGTCACAAACCTGGATGCCCTATAGCGATGGTGAAATTGACCTCCCTGACATTTGGTTGATTTTAATTTGGCAAATCTGCAGCTTCACTAGATCTACCGCTCGTCACTACGTAGTGAGGTATAGATGTAGCAATCGTTATCTGGCACATCACAGCTCAGCCCAGTGTGATATCTAAAATAAATATAAAAACACTGCGCACAAAGAGATTAATTAATGCAGGTTAGGAATTCAAACTATGAATGCTCAACGTGTTAAACGTCTTATTCCATGGAAGATAAAATCAAAATATATATTAATAGACATAGAGCCCTCTAACTGGACTTTTAAACGTTCTGTTATTTTGCTCTGTGTCTATTAATATATATCCATTGTGATACCTGACACAGAAGCCATTGAAAAGCATTTAAGATTTCAGAACAGCACGATGCACCAAGTGGAGTTTTAAACAAAGCTGCAAACCTGATGCCAGTTACCTGGATTGTATTCTGATTAAAAAATATGAAGAGTATGGACGTCACCACTGCCACAATCACCACCACTTTCAGGGAAATCTTCATTTTATATGGAGGAGGGGGCTCCCGGAAGAAGTTTGTTGTTGTTTTAGTCTATATTTAAATAAATAAAAATATTATTTTTATTGTTTGGAGAGCACCATCATAGTCCATGGTGCTTCTACAATGTAGAAATATATATATATATATATATATATATATATATATATATATATATATATATATATATATTATATATACACACACAAAGATTGTCAAGTCTAAATGTACCATTCTGATAGCACTCAAAAAGACAGGATGCTGTCAAAAATCAAAATGGGCATTTAACCCTTAAAGGAGCAGTATCGCGAATTTTTCGTGGTGACTTATATTTAAATGGTACTTTGAATGTAGGTAAGTGTTGGAGTAAGAATAACAAATTTTGAAAAAAATGATGTGTGTGTTGAGCAGCTGGAGACTAATAGCTCATGTTTATGTCTTGTGAGTGTCGGAGCCGGACACTCTGGCCTGTTCCAAGCTGAGGAGAGGGGTGAAACAATGTATCAAAGTATCAGCTGTTCAGTGCTGGCAGCCGTCCAGCATAAGATAACAACATTGCAACATTGCGTGGCCAGAACTTATATATCTAAAACAGAGAGAAAAGCTCTAGAAGTCATTTAGCTGATTTTGACAGTTTTCCCTTCGTGTTGGCTCTGCTGCAGAATCTTTCAGTTTACCATTTTCTCTTTCATATTCTTATTTTTCATTTTTCCATATGATCTTTCTTTCAGCTTTGTGTTTTGAGCAAAGCCCAACCCAGGATTTTCACTATCTGGAGTTTTGTTTTGTGCCCCTAGGAGCATCCCAAGTTCTCCTGTGAAAACGTACCTTTCCCTGTCCCACAGCGCATGCGCGGGCTCTCATCCAATCAGCTCTGTTTGCACGCAGATGGGAAGCCTGAGCAGTAACCTTCCTGGCCGCCCGGCCTGTCTAAATGACTATCTGCGTGAGCGCGCCAGAAAAATGGGGGGATCTGTGGTTATCCAGGGGTCGTTTCACACAGTAGGCATCCTGATTTAGAATGCCCAAGGGGCAAGGTCAATGGCCGGGTCTTATAGACTTCAGGGTCGGCCACTCAGGGTTTTGTTCCACTTTAATACCTTTAGATTTTCCTGCACAGTTATTCAAAGAAGAATTTCAGTCATTTTCAGTCAGTTTAGTTTATTTTGTATAGATTTTAGACATTTGAGTCACCTGGACTCATAACAAAAGCAGCACCTCACACACACACAGCCGTTACCACTGATTACAGTGTCAGCCTCTGAGGTAAAGTGTTGCTAGGAGACCAGTGGGCTAAATGAAGCAGCTCACTAAATACAACCCAGCAGATCCCCCTATTCAGCAAATGGACTGAGCCATTGCCATTATACAATTTAAAAGAAAGGCAGATATTTTTTCCTTTTTCTATCGCCAGATTATTTATACACATGTTAGAAGCTATTGTGTGGCTATTTAATTATTTATCTTTTTAAATGCAAATTTTGCGATACTGCTCCTTTAAGTATTACCCTAAGGAGGGCATGTGTTATTTTCACATTATTTTACTGCTTTATTTTTATTTTTCCTCCATACAAGATTTAGGTTTCCCTTTTGATTTTTGCTCATGGAAACAGAAACAGGGAAGAAGTTCTGAGGTTAGGTTCCTTTTTTGAGATTCAATTTTTTAACATGACAAATGCCTGCCATCTATCAGAGGTTTGCAGACTTTTTATTTCCATGGCATATAGCAGGGGAGGGGTGCACACCTCTTTTTTGGTCTAAGTGCCACGTTGTCTTATTGTCCCACCTTAAGGGACCTCAATGAAACCTAAGCAGAGAAAACAGTACACTGCAAGAAAGCTGTAACCTTAAAGGAGCACTATCGCGAAATTGTGTGATATCAAAAATCCATATAAACGGGGGACGCCTCGAGAGTGCATCCCTTCCCCTAACCCCTTTAGAGGAGTGTCTTACGTAATCCCGACCAATGGAGCATGTGATCTCTAAATTTTACAACTTACTGGTTGCCTCCAGACACGCCTCAGCGCTGGAATTCCTGTCCAGGTGGGAGAGGGACCTGGAAATCTCAATCAGCAGTGAAGAGGCCCTTAAGATATTCACCCTGACGCACGGGCTTTCTGGCACTAGCACGGCCTAAGAGAAAAATGACAAGGTCCTCACAAGGTGATATAGGTGCCCAGCGGATATTTCCATATTCTCATCAAATGAATCTGGTGCGTGCTGGAGGAGCGGGGGGGGGGGGGGGGGGCCCAAGGAGGGATCCGCCACATCTGGTGGGAATGCCCCCCCGGTCAGGAGACTCTGGGACACTATTTTCAAAATTCACACTGAGGTGGAAGACTTTATCGTACCGAACAGGCCTGAGCTTGCTCTTCTCTCCTTGATCCCGGGGCCAACAGCCAAAGTGAAGAAGCGGGTCCTCAAATACTTTTTAACGGCGGCAAGGGTGCTTATCCCTAGGTGCTGGAAGTCCTCACAGCCACCAAGTGTGGCAGAATGGTTCGCGGAAATGGACCACATCATGAGAATGGAGGAGCTAATCTCGGAGGATAAAGGAAACATCGAGGTGCACTTGGAGACCTGGACGAGTTGGATCAGATTCAGAGAGACAAACAAGGCGAGGGCCTTCTTGATGGTGGATACCAGCCAGGGGTGAGGGGGGTCCCCTGGTGGGGAAGGGGCCGGTGGAGTTTCTTCCCAGTGCCCTCTGGGATTTGGATCTGGGAGTTGGATCCCCTTGCCCCCCCCACTATTATAAGCACCAGCATTCCCTCCCCTCCCCCCCCTTTTATTTTATTTTCTTCCCCTTCGCTATCACTCCTGGTCCCCTCTGCTTTCTCTGGTCCCCCTGCCTCCTGTGTCTCGGCTCCTCCCTGTCTCATAGAAACATAGAAACATAGAAGGTTGACGGCAGAAGGAGACCATACGGTCCATCTAGTCTGCCCTTATGTATATACTGTATGTTCTCTGTATCTTATGTGTATACTGTATGGTCTCTTTATCTTAGGATAGATGGAGGCTTATCCCAGGCATGTTTAAATTCAGTGACTGTTGATTTTTCAACTACCTCTGCTGGAAGTTTGTTCCAAGCATCTACTACTCTTTCTGTAAAATAATATTTTCTAACATTGCTCCTGATCTTCCCCCCGACTAGCTTCAGGTTGGGCCCCTTGTTCTATCATTAAGCTTCTTCTTAAAAACACTTCCCTCCTGAACCTTATTCAATCCTTTCACATATTTAAAGGTCTCAATCATGTGCCCCCTCTCCCTTCTTTCCTCCAGACTGTACAAATTAAGTTCTTTAAGTCTCTCCTGATAAGTTTTAAGTTTAAGTCCTTCCACCATTTTCGTTGCCCGCATTTGGACCCGTTCTATTTGAATAATGTCTTTTTGCAGGTAAGGTCTCCAGAACTGCACACAGTATTCTAGCTGTGGCCTCACCAGGGCTCTATACAGCGGCATCACAACCTCCCTCTTCCTACTGGTGATGCCTCGAGCTATGCAGCCGAGCATCCTGCTTGCTTTTCCCACTGCCTGGCTACACTGTCCACTCATCTTGCAGCTATCAGTAATCAGTATCCCTAAATCTCTCCGAGGTCCTGGCTAACACAGTGCTGCCCATACGGTACTCAGAGCAGGGATTCCTTCTACCCAAGTGCATGATTTTACATTTAGAGACATTAAACTCTAGTTTCCACAGTTTTGACCATCTATCCAGTAAAGCTAAATCATTTTCCATGTTGCAGACACCTCCAGGAATATCCACCCTATTACTAACCTTTGTATCATCAGCAAACAGACAAACTTTTCCTACCAAGCCTTCTCCTATGTCACTTACAAATATATTAAAAAGAATAGGGCCCAGGACAGAGCCTTGCGGCACACCACTTGTAACTCGCCTTTGTTCAGATTGCACACCATTTACAACAACACTCTGATACCGATCCCTCAGCCAACTGGAAATCCACTGAACTATCCAGGGATTGAGTCCTACCTTCAATAACTTATCTATGAGCTCCTTATGGGGTACAGTGTCAAAGGCTTTGCTAAAATCCAGATAGGCGATATCCACAGCACCACCTTCATCTAACACTTTAGTGACATTGTCAAAGAAATCAATAAGATTGGTCTGACATGATCTGCCCTCAGTAAAGCCGTGCTGTTTTGGGTCCAATAGGTCATTAATTTTTAGATGGGAAATTATGTTTTTTTAAGAGTGTTTCCATTAATTTGACCACTATAGATGTTAAACTAACTGGCCTGTAATTACTGGCTTCTTCTCTACTCCCCTTTTTATGGATTGGTACGACATTGGCCATTCTCCAATCATCTGGAACCTCACCAGTTGAAAGGGAATGGTTAAGTAAATCAGTTAGAGGGGCTGCAATCACAAACCTAAGTTCCCTTAGAACTCTGGGGTGGATTCCATCTGGACCCATCGCCTTACTTACCTTTAGATGTGCCAGCTCGGATAGGACATCAGCCGCCAGAAACTCTGGAGCTGTGCCCTCCCAGCTGGATGTTGTGCTATGACCATGCCTGCTACTATCTGAAAATACCGAACAAAAGTAGCCATTCAGATGGTCAGCCACAGCCTTATCTCCGTCAATATATTTATTTTCCCTATTTCTAATTTTTGAGACTGCATTGTTTTTCTTCTTTCTGTCACCAATATATCGGAAAAAGGTTTTATCTCCCCTCTTCATAGATTTGGCCATTTCTTCCTCTTTTTGCCCTTTAGCAGTCCTTATAATCAGTTTTGCTTCCCTCTGTTTAATTTTTTTATGCCTCTCTGTCAGCTACACTTCCACTTACTTTATACTTCTTATAGGCAGACTTCTTATATTTTATGATAGTGCTGACTTCCCTAGTAAACCATAATGGTTTCTTCTTCCTTTTATTCTTGCTAGTTTGTTTCACATATTGCTTAGTTGCCTTTAAGATGGCCATTTTTAATAGTGACCACTGGGCACTCACTTCTGCTGCTCTGTTCCAATCACCTAATTTTCTTTCTACATACTCCGCCATTTCCTTGAAGTTTGTCTTCCTAAAGTCTAGCACTTTGGTTCTGGTGTGTGATTGCACAATGTCTGTTTTTATTCGGAACCATAAGCATTGATGGTCACTGGAACCCAGATTTTCTTCAACCCTGACCTCGGACACCAGATCCCCATTGGTCAGAACTAAGTCCAGAATGTTATCTCCTCTAGTTGGCAATGTCACAAGTTGTTTTAGAGACACTCCATTAAGTGCCTCTAATATAGTCCTGCTCTTGCATGTCGATGCACTTGGGATATTCCAGTCCACATCAGGCATGTTGAAGTCACCTGTAATAACAATGTCCCCCTTCTCTGCCATTCCACTGATTTCATCTATTAACAGGTTATCTAGATCCTCAGATTGTCCAGGGGGCCTATATATCACACCAATTCTGACCACAGCTCCCTCCTTAGTCTGCATGGTAACCCAGAGAGTTTCTAGTTCATTATGTGTATGCTGAATTATTGTTGATTGAAGTGTAGTCTTGACATAAATGGCTACTCCACCGCCCTTTCTATCCAATCTCTTTTCTGTACAATATGTAACCGGTCATTGTGATCCTTGAACCAAGTCTCTGTTATTGCAACAAGATCCAATTCATCTCTGGATATGATAGCCATTAATTCACAGAGCTTGTTGCCCAAGCTGCGAGCATTGGTACACATCATGTGGATGTTGTTGGTATTGTGTTTTAGTGTGTCCTTGATCTTTTCCACCTCTAGCCTACCACTAACCGGGCTTCCTGCTTCAATGTCCTGCTTCATCCTAAATGGTAGGGGACAGAAATCACCCTTACAAGTTACATCTCTGTCCCCTTCCTCTAGTTTAAATCAAAAAATGCTCTGAGTTCCACTCCAAGTTCTTCTGTGCCTTTCTGTGAAGGATGCAAGCCATCCCTCTTGAACAACTCATTGTTCGACCACCTTCTAACATCATGACTAATACATCCAAAGCCTTTGTCTTCACACCACTGACGTAACCACAAATTGAACTTGGCGATGTTGAGTGCCTTTTTTCCCTGATTACATACTGGCAAAACTTCAGAAAAGGTGATGGAACCTGTTATTTTGCAAAGTTCCTGACTAAAATTGTGGAAGTCCCTCTGTACAACAAACAAATCTTTTTGGGATAAGTCATTTGTGCCAAGATGTAGCACAATGTCCACTTGGTTATGTTTGCTTGCAGACTTCACAATATTTATAATATGTTTCTTATCCCTATTAACCGTGGCACCTGGGAGACACCTCACTTCCTTTAGCTCATCTTTATTCTGTCCAAAGTCCACACCTCTAATTGTTGAGTCACCAACCAGAATATGCCTTTTCCTATTGGTTGGCTTGGTAACTGTTCCTTGCTGCCCTTTTGTACTCATTTTATATGGTCCCTTACTTAAGTCCACTTCCTTTGGTCTTACCAAATCCTGGCCAGACTGAGCATTAGCAGATACATCCACATCAAGCTCAGAAAGAACAGCAAATGGGTTATATTGGCTTAGTCCAAAATGTTGATGTTTTTGTTCTACATTGCGCAATCTTCCAGAGCCAACAGTCTTCCACTGTGCCCCTCTCTTGTGAAGTCTTTGTGGGAGTGGTGGCTGTATACCAAGCTGCTTTACTGGCTGGGATAGCTTCATAACTTCAGACTGAAGAGTAGAAACTAAAGACTGTAATTTTGAAATCTTGTCATACAACCCCTTCATTTGCATACAAATTGGACAGCATCGCAAGTTCCACAGAGTACTACGAAACACAACGGCCAGGCAAGAGTTACACTGCACCAAACCAGACATTCTAGATAATAAGAATAGGTAAGGCTAAAAAGTAAATGCTGTACTCACCACTATTTCTTGTGTACAACCCCTGCTGTTTTCAAACTACTGCAGTTTTTCAAACTAGACACTTCTGTCCTGCTGCACTTATGTCAAGCTGCTCTCACACAGGCTGAAACTCCACACTAGGCATACAGTCACATGGTCCGCCTAAGACTTTTTTATGAACTAACTGCGCCTCGGCTGTGGGGTCGAGGCTCGACCCTCCCCGTTGTGTTCTGCCCGCGTGGTCGTCCTGTCTCCCCTCATCGAGCGCTCTTTACACTGACTGCCCGTACAGTTAGCAATGGGTGATATATGGGGCAAGTGAGGCTTTCCCAGCACGGGACGGGAATGCTCCTCCCGCCCGCTTTCTCTGCCCTGAACATGTATTCCCCAGCGGCGGTCCCGACCCATCACCCTTGGAGGCTGAATCACTTTTTGTAAACAAAGGTGCCGGCAGCTAAGGGTATGGGATGCAAACACTAATGGTCGATCATTATGTACACCTTGTCTCATGAACAACCAGCCAGTGCTGGGGGGAGGGGGTGGGGGGAGTATAACACTGTCACGCCCCGAGGCGGTGGACGCGCGTCTGATCTGGGTGTTGATTTTCTACCTGACTGTACCTTGTGTATGTGTTTTTGTCTTTTGCCGTACCTTTTTCGTGTCTGGAAAATTCAATAAAAAAGAGATTAAACTATAAAAATCTATAAAAACACGTCGGCTAATGAGAGGAGGGGTCACTTATACACCCGAACTGAATAAAACTCCCACCAAGCTTGTGGTTTATTCTCTCATGGTAGAAAAATCTAAAACCCAGGGGTGACAGGTTTAGCCTATCAGGGGTGACAGAGCCTGTCACCCCGGATGTCCTGTTCTTTCCATTAAAAGAAAGAAAACAAGGCTGGCTGGGTATTTCTTGATGCTGAGTGTATGAGTGACCTCTCTTCCCGCCATCCAGCATATCTATATGGATTTTTGTCATTGGGCCATTTTTTCACGATAGTGCTCCTTTAAATCATTATATATGCTGAGGTGGGAAGATGTGAAGCAGGAAGAGTTGGTGATGGCTTAATGCAATAGCTTTAATGCACCAACTACATCCTGTATGTGACTGTCTGCTTGTTATGCTATTGATAAAGTTAGTTCATAAAAAAGTCTTCGGCGGACCATGTGACTGTATGCCTAGTGTGTTTAACCTGCTCAGAGAAAGGAGCTGTTTGCTTTGCTCTATGTTGAGATGAGTTGCTGATGTATCCTGTTCACGATTATGTTCTGGATTGTTGCTGAATAAACAGTTGTTGTTCCTGCACGCTGGAAGAGTGTTGTTTACAATCTGCTGCCAACAGGTTATGGGCCCAGAACAGGAATAGCCCAGAGCTGGAACAGCCCAGAGCATGTCTACTAACAGCAATCCTGTCAAATTAACGGTGCTGTGCGTGACTAACCAGAACTACCAGTCCTGGGAATTCAAGATCAAGATGCTATTGATAAGAGCTTAATCCATTACCAAATGATTGGCTAGAAAAGGATCAGAAAGCACAGATCACCATCTCCCTCAGCATAGATGATAATCAGATTGCACATATATGCAAGTGTGCAACTGCAAAGGATATGTGGGATGAGTTACAGAAAGCGCAGCAATATGCTTTATCTCATGAGGAAACTGTACCAGTCTAAGCTAAGTAAGAGCCAGAATATGCAGGACTATGTAAGAGACACCCTAGAGATTGTGGAGCGCCTCATAGGCATGTGGGAAGAAATAAAAGATTTTTATGTTGCTATCCTTATACTAAGCGGTCATCCAGAAAGTTATGCCACACTTGTCACTGCACTAGATGCCCAGCCAGATGATGAGCTCACACTAGAGTATGTCTAGGCAAACTGGTTGAGTACAAGAGAAAAGCAGAGTCTCCAAGCAAAAGTAATGAATCCAGAGTAGAGGCAGCATTACAGACACAGGAGTTCTCTAAAAATAAGAGCTATCTAAAGGAAACCAGTGAATGCTTTGTGTGTAAAAAGCCTGATCGCCTAAATAAAACTGCTAGTTCAGAAAGCTAGAATGCAGCTAGGCTCGGGCACTGGCATGGCTGCCGTTACTGTTGGCTGTCACAGGCTGCTGGCTGCACCTGGCGTAAGGAGCCTACTGGAACCAGCATTGTGCGGAGGCTTTCCCTGCAACTGAGCCTTATGGAGCTCTTCTGCATGTGGGTGAATGACTGCCCCCTCCTCTCACTCAGGGGCTAAATATACCCCCAATACACAGACCACTGGCCTCCTTATACCTTTGCCCGATCTACAATATGCCCAATGCTGCCCCTACATTGGCCCATCTACTTGACTGGGCCCTATGGTGTCCAATTTATGGCAAGTGCTAGCAATGCTCAGGTATAAGCTTTTAGCTGGTGATATAAAGGTGGCCATATGTACAATGCTGGTCCTATAGCCTATATATAATTGTGGCCCTATTAACAATGCTTGCCCTATAGCCTGTATAAAATGGTGGCCCTATATGCAATGCTGGCACTATAGCCTGTGTACAATGGTGCCCTAAGGGCTATGTACAATGGTTGCCCTATATCTAATGCTGGGCCTATAGCCTATAAATAATTGTAGCTAGGGGAGTACATAGGTTTCACAGAGCCCGATAGCAAAGATCAGGTTTGAAATGGCTCAACAGATTACCAGGGGATGCCCAGGTGGACACCTGAATTAAGCCCCCCATCTTCAAAAGGAATGATGCACTATTTGATAGCAAATACTGTGCTTTTTTATGATAGAAGCAAAGGCATCCATGTGCCCACTGCTCTGCCGCGGCATCCCTGTGCCCTCTCATCCCTGTGCTCTCTGCTCCGCCGCAGCATCCCTGTGCCCTCCCATCTCTGTGCCCTCTGCTCTGCCGCGGCATCCCTGTGCCCTCTCATCCCTGTGCTCTCTGCTCTTGCGCAGCATCCCTGTGCCCTCTTATCCCTGTGCCCTCTGCTCTGCTGCAGCATCCCTGTGCCCTCTCATCCCTGTGCCCTCTGCTCTGCTGCAGCATCCCTGTGCCCTCTCATCCCTGTGCCCTCTGCTCTGCTGCAGCATCCCTGTGCCCTCTGCTCTGCTGCAGCATCCCTGTGCCCTCTCATCCCTGTGCCCTCTGCTCTGCTGCAGCATCCCTGTGCCCTCTCATCCCTGTGCCCTCTGCTCTGCTGCAGCATCCCTGTGCCCTCTCATCCCTGTGCACTCTGCTCTGCCGCAGCATCTCTGTGCCCTCTGCTCTGCCATGGCATCCCTGTGCCCTCTCATCCCTGTGCCCTCTAAATCCTTTGCCCTCTCATTCCTGTGCCCTCTGCTCTGCCGCGGCATCCCTGTACCCTCTCATCCCTGTGACCTCTGCTCTCGAGCAGCATCCCTGTGCCCTCTGCTCGCGCAGCAACATCCCTCTGCTCTCCTCTTTGCAGCAACATCCCACAGAAAGACACAAAGTGACGTTCCCTAATCCCACACGTGCGCCCACCGCCTATTTAAGTGAATGAGCGGGCTGCATAAAGAAACGGGAGAACGCCGCTGGACCCCATGCAACCCCCTGTTGGAATAGCTTTAATATAACAACCATATCCTGTTTGTCTGCTTGTTAGGATGTTGATAAAGTTAGTTTAAAAGAAAAATAGAAAGACAGTGTGACTGTATGCATAGTGTGTTTTAACCTGCAAACAGAAAGGAGCTGTTTGCTTTGCACCATGTTGAGATATATTACTGATGTATCCTGTTCACATTTATGTTGCTGAATAAACTGCTGTTCCTGCATGCTAGAATGTTGTGTACAATCCGCTGTCGACAGGTTATGGGCCCAGAGAAGGAATATCCCAGAGCAGCGGTGAACCAAAAAAGTGAGAGAAACACAGAAAATGTTTACTAACAGCAATCCTATCAAGTTCACGGTGCCGTGCATACCTAACCACAACTACGAGCCTTGAAAATTCAAGGTCAAGATGCTACTGATAAGAGAATGTGTGTGGACATTTACTCAGAAACCTATGCCTAATCCCTTACCAGATGACTGGCTAGAAAAGGATCAGAAAGCACAGAGCACCATCTCCCTCAGCATAGATGATAATCAGATTGTGCATATATGCAAGTGTGCAACTACAAAGGAGATGTGGGATGAAAGTGCATGAAAGATCAGAGCTTAGCAATAAGCATTATCTCATGAGAAAACCGTATCTAAGCTAAGTGAGAGCCAGAATATGCACAACTATATAAGAGACACCCTAGAGATTGTGGAGTGACTCAGATGCATTGGGGAAGAAATTAAAGATTTTCATGTTGCTGCACTTCTACTAAGCGGTCATCCAGACAGCAATGACACACTTGTCACTGCAATAGATCAATAGATGCCCAGACAGATGATGAGCTCACACTAGAGTATGTTAAAGGCAAACATGTTGATGAGTACAAGAGAAAAGCATAGTCTACAAGCAAAAGTAATGAATCCAGAGCAGAGGCAGCATTACAAACACAGGATTTCTCTAAAACTAAGAGCTATCTAAAGGAATTTGGGGGGAAGCCACCATGGCAGTGTGCTATCTTCAAAAGCCAAGCAGAGCTACAAACAAGACTTCATATCAGCTATGAAACTGCATAAGCCTGACCTGAAGTGCCTCAGGATATTTCGAAGCAAATTATATGTGTGTTCTCATGAAGAAAAACTCGTGAAAATAAAGGGGTCCTGGTTGGCTATAGTGAAACTTAAACAGAGGAGCTGTTTGCTTTGCTCCATATTTAGATATATCTTGCTGATGTATCCTGTTCATGATTGTTGCTGAATAAACAGCTGCTCCTGGGAATTCCGCTTTAATGCCCGAGCAGAATCTTCTATGGAAAAAGACACTGTGCTGCACTCCCAGTGGAGATGCACTCTAAGGGGCAATCTAATATTGAAGTGACATTCCACTCTGAACTTACTTTTGTCAGCGTCCCTTTAAGGGCATTTAAATAGGGGCTATATACTTGGTTATACCATAAAACCTCCTGTACCCTAGCTCTGCCCCCGACCAAGTAACTGGAGACTATCTTTCTTCCTATTACTTGTGTTGTTTTCTGTGAATGGGGCTTGTAACCACACCCACCCAGTAAATCTGAAATTGCTGATAGGTTGATTTATAAAAATGCTGGTGACGTGGGGACGCCACTAGATGCATGGCCCATTTCCCTGTAATCTGAGGCACGCTATCTCAGTTATTGTTGTTTAATTATATAGCATCATCTTCCGTAGCGCTTTACAAGGTGTGATTACAGACAAGATAAAACATATAGTACAGGGAACAATACAAAATGAGATGCCACGAGATTTAAACCAAGTGCTGTGAGCACAAGAGACATTAGGAAGGAGAGCCCTGCCCTTAGCGAGCTTACAGTCCAAATGATGGGGGTGGAGACGAAAGGTAGAGCAGAAGTTGGGCTGCATGTGCCATTGATTACTTAAGCCAGGTCATATCCTTTTTGAAGAATTGAGTTTTGAGGGCACCTTTAAAGGTTTGGAGTGATGGAGAGTGGCGGATCTCAATGGCTGGGCACCGAAGGATATAGATTTCTGGGCAATCCCAAGGGTTTCACCCAGCAGGGCATCCCTATTAAATGACTCTAGGACTGGTCCAGCAGGTCCGCTTACCTCTCTTCCCAAACTCTTCCAACTTATATTTACAGGTATGAACACCAGTAAACCTTTCCAGCATCCACCAGGAAAGACACACAACTTTTAAGCTTTTATAGGCTTTTATTTATATTCTGGAAAAAAGTAATAATGTTAAAAATGTATTGATTAAAAAATTATTCTTTTGGCTGTAATGGGGGGCATGCTGCTGAATGCATAAAATGGGATCAGAATCAGAAGCACATCATTACTTACCAAGTTCATGTTTTACATACAAGCATTGAATTCCATTTGGTAGGATGGTAAAATACATGGGACATAGAAGGTAAAATATTACAGCATGAACATAGGATATGGGCATATAGAATACAATCAGAACAAAAGATACAACTATAAAAAAAACTATAGTGCCCCAAAAACCCCCCACAACTGTACCAATGACAAAAACTCCCGCACCACCATAAATTTCCAAAATCATGCAGTATTTTATTATGTAGGACAAACACAACAACAAGTCTATAAGAATTTAAAAAACAGATATATAGCATATATGTGACACTAAATCGTGTATGGGAAAATGTATGGCTCAGTTGTTAAGAATCAAAAATTACATGATGGTATGGAAAGTACATGTGCCAAAAAATCATGTGCAAAAATAGCATCTAATAAAGTGCACCAAAACCCTATTCAATCTCACTGTCAATACTTCCCTTCCTATGCTCAAATCCCACAACCATAATCCATTTGTACAGTGCCTGTGCATGAAGCATATCCCTTTAAATGTACCTCAAGTGGAAGAGGAATCAGAGGGGGATGGAGCCATCAAAACAATATATTGCAAAGGATCCTAAAAAAATGTTACCATATGTTTGGCCAAGCAGTGTCCCCGCCTCCCACGCGTTCCGTGATGACTGTCTCCCATCACTTCCTCAGGGCGAAGTGTCTCCTGCCTCCCCAATCCCCTATCCCCCCTTTATATACATACTTCCCTAATAGCCTGATGGAGTTCAGCTGTCCCCCGCCATCGGAACCCCACCGCCCGCACTCCGGCCGGAAGTGCGCCAGTGGTCTCCAGCCGGAGGTGGAAGCTGGAAATAACGCAGCTGTGGCTTGCGCTCCAAGCCAGAGCGCAAGCCGGCTGAGAGGTCACACGAGCCGCGTGGTCCCCTTGCAGAGCGGGATACCGCCACTTCTGTGAGCTCGGCGTAAGGTACACAGGCTGGTTAAGGTAAGTATCGCACCAAAGGTCCTAAGGATGAAGGAGTGAGAGATACAACTAGTCATGACCCAGCCTAAGGAAGTGGGAAACGTGACCACGGAACGCGTGGCTTTTGGGGTGGTAGGCGGTGGAGAGACCTTCTTGGCTTAATTTGGTTTATTTTGGTTGTATTTTGCTTTCATTTTGTGGCCTATACTGTGGCTCACATCATAGGACATTAGCACACTTTGGTTATGATAATGATGTTTGTTATGTAGACAATGAATTGTGTTAGTTTTTTGATGGGATGGGATCACCAATTTCAGTTACAATCATATTTATTTTTTGATTGTTTGCACTTGCACTTTACAGCACATATATATTTTTATGATCAGGATCATAGACAGGTTTTGCACAGTACATGCACATGGTTTCATATTTATAGCAGAAACTTTTTTTCTTTTATTATGATGTGTATACAGATATATATAGGAATTTGATGACAAAATATATATATATTTTTTGATGGTGCTCTTCCCCATCGCCTACACACCTGTCTATGTTGTTCTGTTTTGTTTGTCATTATTTGATTTATGTTTTTTAATTGGTTTTAGCATGTTTAGGATTATATGTTGTGATTAACTTGTGTCAAGATCAAATAAAATAATATCTTTTTTTGTACTAGTATTGATTCTAGTGTGCCTCTCTATTTTGTTGTAGTATGACCCAGAAAGTGGCAATCCTGTTTAGAAGTGCTCCCCAGTATCCGGCATTCGGTACCCCACAACGTGTGAACTGGTATAGGGGAATTGGTATAAAAAGAAATAAAAATACACGTTTAAAATTAAAAAAGAAGAACTGACCATCGCAGCGTCTTCTTTGATCTTTCTCTCTCCGGGTAGCGTCCTCTCTGCAGGTCCACCGGATAAGGGGCTCCCTCCCGGTACGGAATGTGCTGGTCTGCTGCTGGTGAGGAGCCGCTATTGCAACAGCCCCACCAGCATCTGTAGTAAGGGGGGGTCACAAGATCCTCCCTTCACCTTTCTTGGTGCCCCCCGCAAGCTAATGGTGGGCCATCGGGGCAGGAAGGCTTTTATACCACAGAGGTACCGCAGACACAGGGAGACCGGGAAATGCAATCTGTGTGAACGCCATACAGCGCTGTTTGGATGACAGCCAATATATGCGCTGCGGGAGTGCCAAAAGGGTTTTTTTTATTTTATCATATTGTAAATTTTCCGAGCCTCGTATGAAGTGATAAGGAGAGCACATGACAAGTTACCAGCTCAAGCAAGGTTATATTAGTCACAAAACCATCAATTACATTGTTTAATGAGGAACAAACCCAAGAGGTTCTTGGTGTGCTGTGTGTATCCCCGGATCGCCCGAAAAGTCACCTCTTCCTGGTTCCCTCGTGGGTCGCTAAGCCAATCAGAGGCACTCATTAGATTTAGCTTTGCTTTGCCGCAGCGCCACAGTGCCGCAAGTTAATCTGCATAAAGTAAGCGTCAGTAGGCGCATCACCGCTCACCTCTAGCTGTGGACGTGCCTGTGCCAGCCTTTCAGAAAGGCAGAGCATGGGTAGGTGCCCCAGATAGAGGTGTGATGAGGCCCATGGTGCCCGAAAATGCACCAAGAACTATTTCAGGATGCCCCCATGGACACGAAAAACAACTCCTGCCCCTCGCGCAAGAGTCTAGTAGAATTGAGTGGCATTGTACCTCTTTAATGTGATCAGTGTTACGCAGTTGTCACGGTGAACTTACCTGGACTCCGGTCCCGCGGTGTCTCCGGGCACCTGGTCGGGACTCTTCCTGCCCGGCTCCCATGCCGAGCACCGGCTCAAGACGCCATGCGCGGCTACCGCCTCCTCCTCTGCTTGCTCCCGCATCCCGGGCTTCTTTGCACATGTTCACGCGTGCGCTTGAGCATGTCCCTCATATGAGTTAAAGGGACCAATCCCTTTAAACTGTGTCCTGGGCGAAACGCCCCTTCGCCCCAAAATTCAATTTTGGCAATCAGCCCAGAGTTTGATAGTGCACCAATCACTAACACACTCCCTTTGTCCAATCCTGTCGGGATTTGTTGTTCAGTCCTATACAGGTATTACCTCTTCAGTGTGTCCTTGTCCAGGGTAGCGTTTAGCTGGGTGTGTTTATCCTGAGCTTTTCCACGTTGATTCCTGTTGCCGGCCTTGCTTGTTTGATCATCTTGACCGCCGCCTGTACCGACCTCATCCTGTATTACGACTATGAACTTGTCTGTACCTTGGTGTCACAAAGCTCTCTGACCTCCTGGTTCGACCCTTGGTGTCACTTTGACCTTGCTTGAATTCTCCGCCGGAGCACACAAACTGTTCTCAGTACTTACCTGCTGCCTGTTACGCCCAGTCTGACCTTTGCTTCACCCATCTTCACCCCCCCCCCCCCCGTGAGCTTACATCCTGTGAGCCAATAAGTCCTGGGGGCAACCGTGTCTGGTGAGGAATTTAAAGCATCCCGGCAAACGGGGGCTTGGCTAAAGTTGAAGCTGGCTGCGGAGATTGGGGGTTGTAGGCTCACAAAGAAGACGGGTGTCCCCGGAGTATGACAGCGGTATTTACTATGGCCTGTGTTATGCACTCTGTGTGCCAATGTAATCCTCGCTATGCCCATACTAGGCAGGCCAGCTACCCAGCAGCTTTATCTGCCTGTGCTGCCACACATAGAGGCCGATTCATTAATAGCGGCAGGTAGCGACAGTTGAGCGACTGTAGCGGCATTTTCAGAGGGCCCACTAGTAGTCGCTGTGCTTGGCCGTTGTTCGGTAGTTGATAGTGACTCAGTCGGTTTGCCGTATTGTTGAATATTGGGTGAGGAGTCGCTATTTGACAGGTTCCGCGCTGTATGGGAGCGCATGATAGCGACTGGTCCTAGCGACCGGCTCCGACCATATTCATTAAAAAATCACGCTCAAAAAAATCTTGCGCTGTGAAATGCTACCCCAGAGCGCTGCCGGCGATGGGTTAAAAGTAGTTTTTTAACCCCCAAACAACCATATTTTTGGAAACCAAAAAAAACAAGTTTTTAAAATAATTTTGTAATATGAATAAATTAATATCAGACCTGTAATATCAATTCTGTACAATTTTTTTTAAATTTTTTTTCCCTTAAAAAATTATGTAAAATGTCAGAAGTGGTCACAGAATTTTTCACATTAAAAAAAAAAAAAAATTAATAATAACAATTAATTATGAATATTTAAAGATTGTTCCATTGAAATGCATTGGAGAGCGCCAGGTAGCGAGAGGTCACACCTGTCGCTGTTCAAGGTCGGACGCTGGCGCTGTGGGCTGAGGCTGGAATAATGATGAATGAGTCGCTATATGGCGCTATCTCAGTGGCTAAGCAGGATTGGCTTGATAAATGTGTGATTGTGGTGGGGAGCCGGCGTTCTCGTGGCGGGGCCCGTCATTACTGGCCGCTCACCAGTCGCTACCTGTCGCTATTCCTTCATAAATAAGGGCCTTAGTGGATCAGGCCCATAATGCATTGGTTGACTTACCGGAGCTTAAAGTGGCTCAAAAGTCTTGTGGTCCTAAAAGACTCCAGGGGTGGCTGCTAGCCTGCTCTCGGGGTATCTAAAATTGTGATGCCCCACTGTGTGAAATCCCGCACTCTGCCAGTAAACTCACCTTACTGGTGGCTCCCAAGGCGCTGCCTTTGCTGGTGGTGGCCCCATCCCTGGCTTCCCTGTAGCTGAGGAGCTCTCCTGTGCCCAGCCATTCAGAAACTGGGGGTGCAGCCAGCAGACTGGGTAACGTCAGCCGGCACTCTTGAGATCAGCCAATCGGCAAGCTCAAAAATGTGAGACGGGCGTGGCTTCGACACGACAGAGGAAAAAACTATTTTCTTTAATAACATGTAAGGTATTAACATGCGCAATGGATTAAAAGTAAAAAAAAAAAAACTTTCAAACTTTTTAAAAAATTCTGTCCAGTAAATCAAAAAGTTTAAATCAAATAATCAGTAGGACAAAAATGATTCAAGTGTGCGTAGAAGAGCATAATTTGTGTGGGGTCAATTTTTCTAACTATTAATTTTTTATTACATAAAAAAAGACACATTTCTGATATAAATACACACTGAATTAAACAGAATGTAAAATAATAACATGCACAAAAGAAAAATAAAAAAATAAAAAAAAACGAGCACACCGTGCTTACTATGGCACTAGTAGTGATTTTTACTTTCCTGGATTTTGATCCTTGCTCGGGGGCATCCCGGTTTGCGTTGCCCCGCTATGTGAAACCCCCCCAGATCGCCCATACAAAGGTATCTTTCCCTGGTCCTATGGCGCATGAATGGGCTCTTGTCCAATCAGAACATGTTACTGATCTGCAATACGGCTCTGTTTAGACGTAGAGCTCGGCAATAGGGAGCAGGAGCAGGCACATCCCCATTGTCCTTTAGGGCCGGTTCCAGATTTATGCGGGCCCTCGGGCAATAGAGTCTAAATGGGCCCCTTGCGGTGTGGTATGATACTCCGTACATGGTAATAAAGTTGCATGTATGGTGTATACGGCCAAAGAAATAGAAGGAGTGACAGAAAGAAAGATATAAAGAATGAAAGAAATAACAGAAAGAAAAGAAAGACAGAAAAGCAATGACAAAAAAATGAATAGATGGAATGAGTGAATGAAAAAAAAAGCAGGAAAGAGAGAGAATAGGAATGGAAGAAAAATAAGTGATGAATGGAAAAAATGAATAGAAAGACTGACGGAAAAAAGAAAGTCAAGGAATGAAAGAAAGAATAGAAGAACGGATGGAAGAAAATAATAAAAGGAAAGAAGAAAGAACGAAATTGAATGACAAAACAGATGAAAGAAACTAAGAATAGATGGAAAGAAAGAAAGAAAGAAAAAAAGAAAGAACGAAAGAGAAAAATGGCAAAAGGAACAGATTAAAGAAAAAGACAAAGAAGAGATTGAAAGAAAGAAAGAAAGAAAATGATAGAAGGAAAGAAACAAAGAATAGAAGGACTGACAGAAAGTCTCTCCCAATGGAAATCTGTTCTTAGTTCTGGCCCTCCCAAAGTGCAGGGGCCCCCGGCACCTGCCCAGGTACGCCCAGTGCTGACACCTGCCCTGAGAGTGGGGCACGTCAGCCCAGAGGTGCTAGGGATGTGGCCTCCACTGTTTTGCACATGGCACCTGGGGTTTTACACAGTGAAAATCGGGCTGCCCCAGGGGGATGGGCAGCGGCCGGCCCTGGAGTCTTTTCAAATCAGGGATGGGCGCTTAGGGTTTTGTTCCGCTCTAATATCACACTGTTGAAATATTAATAAATCCGACCCATTGTGTTTATTCACCTGTGAAGTGAAGTCAACAGAACGGAACGGCCTCAGCTTTTTTTATATCTGCTGCCCTATTGTTTTTATGTGAACAATATTTGGGGTTAATTTAAGAAAGGCTAAGGCCACGTAGTGTCAGGTGAGTGTCAGGTGAGTGTCAGGCCCCTGTCAAAAAGGTGTATTTATCAAGTCAAAAATCCACAGCGCCTGTGATAGTGCCACGTAGTGTCCCATCTATCAACAGTGGCAGATAGGATCAATCTATCGGGGGTGCCCCGCTGTGTGAAACCCCCCAGATCCCCGAAAATCCTACCTGATCCTCGCTCCAGCGGCGCATGCGCGGGCCGCCACCGCCTCCCGCACGTCCCTCTAGCAGGGCGCACACCCACAAATCGCGCTCAGCTTGTCCGTCGCTGCCTCTCCTTGTCCGTCAGCGGCGATTGGACGAGCGAGTCACGTGGGAGTGGGGTCAGGTGAGTTTTCGGGGCTTTCTGGGGGGTTTCACACAGCGGGGCACCCACGATCGGGGGGCCCCACCTAAGTGGACCAAAACCCAGGATAGTCAAAATCCTGGGTGTTGGTCCACTTTAAGCATTTTAGTAGAATTTTTAAAAGATTTTTTTTAGGTCGGTGCATGTGCCACGGGATCCCTGGGCTGGTTGGGATTATTTTTATATGCATTTTTAGCCCTTTTTGTTTGTGCTGCAAACTTGTGATTTGGGTCGTGATCAAGGGATAGCGGCAGGTAGTGCCTTGTAAGCGGCAGGCAGCGTCTGGTGAACTCTGGCGCTGTATGGGAAACCACATTTATGAAGGCGGTTCTGGTGAGCGACTCTAACAGCGCCATGTAGCGTCCGATTCAGGTGGCTCAGCGTATACTGCAGGCGCTCTGGTTTCCAGAGTGCCTGGTATTATCTGTCACTACCTGTCGCTCTCCCATACATTTCAATGGACATTACTTTTCTTCTCTTTAAACAGGGTTTTCTTTTAATATTTTTTTTTTGTTTTGAATCAAATCAATGCGTGACCTCTCCTGGTCTAGAAAAAGTCATTTTTGAAAACTTTTTTGATTTTTAATGCAGAATTGTCATTTCAGGTCTGGTATTAAAGTATTAATGTCACAATGTTACAACAATGTCTCACCACATGTTTTCGCTTTGTTACTGGTGGATGTGTTCAAAAGCTCTGGGCTACAGCAACACAATTTTGAGTGCCGGCGCTGTGTGTGTCTGTTTTTTTGATGAATATAGTTTGAGTCGCTCACACTGACCAGTCGCTACTGTTTGCTCCCATATAGCGCTGTACTGATGTTATAGCGACTCACACATCAAATTCATCAGTGGCGGCAATGTTACTACAGCGACTGAGGCGCTCTGTAATAGCGACTCACGGCTGATCAGAGCGTCCACTAGAGGTCGCTCTTAGCGCTGCTGTACAGACGCTCATCTGCTGTTACCTGGAGCTAGTAATGAATCAGCCTGCCCGTCTGGTGTCCCTAATGCAAATCACATTTTTAATAAAAAAAAAAAAAAAAAACTGGGAATCCAACAGGCGTTGTGTGCCTGAATTCCCTTTTTTTCAGCGTCTGGTCATTTTTTACATTGATTTTGTCAGCTTGCAGCACACTCGGCTGGCGTTAGGTGTCGCTAGTGCATATCTTTATGTAAGCCGTGCGCTGAGAACACTGCCTCGCCGGGAACGCTACAGCTGACAGCGCCGGTGGACAGAAACCAATGCTGTGTGAGCTTCTCGGACGAGGCGCTCAAGTGGCGCCCACACAAATAATAGTAAATTAGCCTCCCCATGTCAGATGAGCGTTAGGTCCAAGTGCAAAAGCCAGGTAAGTCAAAAATCCAGAGCGCCTGTGATAGTGCCAGACAGTGTCCCATCTATCAACAGCGCCGGTGATGGGATGAGTTCCCTACAGTGCCAGATAGGACCAGGCGCTCACCCTGCACTGTGTGGCCTTATCCCATAGATGTCAAAGGGCTGGGTTGGTTATAATTATTTGGGCCCCTTTTTAGATTTTTTTTAGCTGGTGCATGTGCCACTGGGCTGTTTGGAAAAGCTTTAGAATGCATTTTTTGCACTTTTGGGTTGCGCTGCAAACTTGTGATTTGGGCCATGCGAATCCTGTGTCATGTCTTCCAAGTGTCCCCAAGGCAAAATCAGGTTCTTTTTTTATTGTGCTGCCATCACCCAAAATTAAAAAAGGGGATTGCAAAAGGTGCTGAATCCCCTTTTCACAGGGCCCATACGGGGCGCTGTGTTTTTTTTATCTTGAATCATTCTCCTTAATTGCGCCCCCAGACTGCTCTGCAGGCAAATAAGGCAGTCTGATTCAGTTTTTGAATACTTTGAAGGGTGCTCCATGGACTGCATGATTTTATATACTGACCTAATACTGAGTTGGGATTCTATGCGCCCTGGAACTGCCCTGAGGATCTGCAGCAGTTTTTACATGACCGGAAGCCTAGGGGGGCCTCAGCAACTGTAGAACTCGCGGATGAGTACACCCATAACAGGGCCCTGGAGACCCAGAAACCTGCCAGCTGGAAAGGGGATAAGCCGTCGCTGGCGCCTGTTGTCCATGCCCATCAGCCCAAGGCCCCTTCCCCTACTTCCCCTTTTACCCCCCCTTTGTCACCAATGCAACCAACCTGGACACTTCAAGGCCACATGTCCCCAGAACTCCTCCACTGTGCTGTATGTGGGGAGAGGCACTGGGAGGTCCCGGGACAACTTGCAGGCTGTGGCCATGGGACTTAGGGACACAGGCGCGGAGACGACTGTTGTTTGCCCTGAGATGGTGTGCCCACCAGACTTCATCCCCAGAAAGACTGTCTCAGTCTCTGGGATTGAGGGAGGTGCATCGGCACTGCCCCTTGCAGTTTTATTTGGACTGGGGTGCCGGGCAGGTGTGTGGGAGGTGGGGGTATTGTCAAATATCCCTGCCAGTGTTTTGCTAGGGACAGACTTGGAGCGGCTTGTGTCTCAGTATGTGGCCACTGAACCCCCGAGATCTGGTCACCCTAGACTGTAATGAAATGTATAGTCCAATGTGCAATCAATGTGAGTTAAGTGTGTAACCTGTCTGCTACAGGGAATGTGGAGGTAGGTAGTATAGCGTGTGCTTCTTCCTCCCGGAGGAAGGAGGGTTTTCCAGCAGCTGTGGAGGGAACAGCGACTGAGGTGAGGGCTGTTCCAGGAGATGTGGGACCTCTAGGTAAGTCTGCATCACAGGGTTGCTCCATCACTGGATTGTTGGAGGGGCAGGCTGGTCTGTCTGGACTGGCGGCTTGGATGGAAATGGAAAGGGGACAGGCATTACCTGAGGCTACAGCGGCTCTAGCCTCTATTGTGCATAGTGGGAGCGCTGGTAGCCCAGGGGCCCCTCGGGGGTCTGATGGCTCCCTTCCTTCAAACCAAGTGGCTGCCAGGGCCGACAGGGGTCTGGAGGGAGGTCCAGGGAAATGGACAGGGAATAGGACGGTCTCTGCTATTCCGGCCACCCCACTTCCAGGGTTCCCGATACCTCGGCCCCAGAGGACCATCCCAGGCCAAAAAGTGGGGATGGAACCGGCAGATGGAGTGAGGGCCATCCCAGGAGAGATGGGACCCCCAGGTAGGTCCTCTTGGAAGGGTTTCATCCTCCACGGGGTGTTTAGGGACCAGGGTAGCCCGTCTGGACCAGCAACTTGGGTGGAAGCAGTGGAGAAGCGGGTGCTATCTGGGTCTTCAGTGGCTGAGAATGCTGACAAGCACAGCAGGGGCCCCTCAGGGGAATGTCAGCTCCCTCCCTTCCTCCCAAGAGGCTGCTGAGACAGGCCGAAGAGATGGGTCCCAGGAAACTGGCTGAAGACAAGGTGGTCTCCACAATTCTGACCATGTCTAGGCAGAGATGTGGGGTAGTGTCAGACACTGATGACCCCCGGACACTGAGTTCTCACCAAGCAGGAGGTACAGCCCCACTTGGGCCCAGACCCCAGACGGGGGGTCTGGAGACAAGCGCGGCTGTAACCGATGATGGTCAAGCCAGGGTCACCAGGAGAGTGGCCTGAGGACCAGCAGTTGGTGGTTCCCTATCCATCCAGGGCCAAGAAGTGCTATGCCTTAGAGGGCCGGACGATTGGGCACATAGGGAACACCAAGAAGCAAGTGGGGCCTGACCTGGCTGCCTACTGCCATTTGTACGACATCAGACGTTGGGGGTGGAAGGGCCAAGTCTCAGCAGCCCACCTGGAACTCTGCTGCACAGAAAGAGCTTTGTACCAATGGCAGAGGACTATGCCACCCAGGACCCACGCACAATGGCCTTGTCACCCACCTGGTCTGATAGGGTGAGTACTGCCCTGTGGGAAATCATTCCCTGGGAAGATTCCACCCAGGGTAGACTCTCCATCCAGGGGATCCAGTTCATGGTGCTGAAGGTTAGGCAGGCACCAACTCAAGGCTACCTTCTTAAACTCTTGTGTTGGCAACATGCACCAGGGCCCCTGGCGGAGAGGGTGGGTTTCCATCAGCAGATGGTGGATCCACAGTCCCAGCTACGGGCCACCCTACACCCCTTCCGAGAGTAGTTCAACTATTACTCTGGAGGGATGTGGACTGCAGTCTGGCACATAAGCCTTGGAGGAGACCCCCGTAACTATTGATGTCTGGTTCAGGCCTACTTTCTGGGGCAGCAGTGCAATCCCCACGGGCGCGGAAACCAGGAGTCCCCCCAAGTTCCCACAACAATTGGACCGTGCCCAGAGTCCTCAGCACGAGACAGCACTATGGCGCTGCCACGGAGTTCTCCAGAGAGGAATGGATTACACGTGGGTGCACGGGTCAGCAGCGAGAAGTTCGGCCCTTTAGCGCCCTTTTAGAGAGGGAGGTGTGAGGAAGAGGGCAAATATTATATATCATTTTATTGCTGATGCCCGGCATCCCCCTTTAAGATTCTCTGTTCTTAGCGAATCTCACCCTTTATTTTCCTCTGTAGCATTAAGGCTTTCATAAACATGCACCGGACCTAATCTCTCCAGGAAGGCAAATTAACATTCCAGCCAGGGGCTCAATTCACAGACTCCCTGCTGATTCTCTCACACCTCTGTGCTGAGAAGGCCCCGCTGAGTCTGAAGCAGAGGTGACCCCCTGGAGATAATTCCCTCGCATCAAACACAAATGCCTCAGACATCTGGCACTTACAAAAATCGGACCATAGCTGGGCCACTGTGTGTCCCAGCACCAAGCCAGATACAGAACCAGAATGGGCCTACAAAACCGCACGTAGAACCTCGATTCTCTGGGCCATGCGACCATGGAACCTAAAGAAATGGAGATTTCTGTTTCTGACCAATTTAGGGACTCCATCGTTGGGCTCATCGGATGCCCAGCTTCCAGCCCAATCATTTGGTGTCATATCCAAAGCCATATGACCCCCTACTCAAAGTTATAACCCCTAAAGGGTTTAAGGTTCTAAAGCAGGTTCGACAACGGGGGAGGGAACAGTCCGCCACACAGAAGTGAAGGGGGATAAAGGGGGATGACCCTGGGCCAGTGGCTGTCACTCTCTGGGCGGAGGTCACGTTGCATGCGTCAATAAGCTTGCTACTGACCTCCATGTGGGAGCTCATCATCACTACTCAGCATCTGCATTTTAAGGTAACTCTGACTGTTGTATCTCTGTGTGTAACTCACTGTAACATTTAATCCACTTCTCAGAACGACATTTGTATTCATTCCACCATAGCCAAATGTTTGTTATCACTGCCTAGTGTGCGCTCATTGCATTAAAACCTTTATTTAACTTGAGCAATCTTTTTGCCTTAGCCAAGAATCTGTGTGTCCGGGGCATTGCTGGGCCTAGTAGTCCCGCTAAGTGGGATAGTGTGAAACTGGGCTGCGTGATCGTAGTTGCTTGTTAGTTGGATCACGTGACCCGCCGTTCCCTGACAAGCCCATATTATTACTAGCGACTCATGGGCGCACCTAGGCATATGCCGAGAGATGTTATTTTAGTGCCTCAGCCGAACACTGGCCACAGGCAGATGGCGCTGCTAGTGTTTGGAGCTGAAGCCTACTTGGCGCTGTACCTTTGCTTGAATGTTTTTAAATGAAGATAGCGACAGGTATGCCCGCTGGCGCTCCGCTACTCCATGCCGTTTCTTTTTTCTTGATCAAATCAAATGAAATTTTTTAATTCTAGTGTACATGTTCGGTTCCTTTGGATGTATTCTTTGGGTCAAATCAATCAAAAAAATGATTGTGAAATTAGGAAAACGTGACAGATCTTGTGATAATTTTTCATATGCAAAAGAAAGTAACAATTTTTAATTAATCAATAGTACCCACACATGCAATAGTTTATGTTTATTTCTTGATCAAAACAAAGTGCACCACCTTTACGATCACAACTTACAGGTGTGCTCGCCACCAATATGCCTATACCAAGATAAAGGGGGTCAGGGAACAAAGCCCTGGCAACCCCTATTATGGGAGCACCACCATGTAAAATGAGAGTATATACAAAAAACATACATCACACTAGACATTTAGAAAGGTGCCATGACCTTTTTATTTCTTGATCAAATTAAACAAATATCTTTTATTTTTGTGTGCAGATTCAGTTCTTTTGGATGTAAGGGGACCTTTGGGTTGAATCGATTTAAAATAAATTTTTTTGGGCTCAAATCATTGTGTGGCCTCTTCTGCCCGGCAACCAAACACTTTAGTTTTTTTTTTTATGCAGAATTGTATGTGCAGGTCGGCCATTGCAGTGTCATTGTCACCGTTCTCCATTGGCTAGTATGATTAAGAGCCCGTCGTGGCTCGAAACGTGTCACATGGTCCCCTATCTGCATGCTTGAGCTACTAGGTGTGGACTGTTATGTACTTATTCCATATGGGCTGATTATGATTTTTTAAGCGAAACTATTAAAAGCTACTTTTTATTCACGATTGGCTGGACAACACACTGGAATTTTCTCATTGCTGCTAGGAGTATTGCCGGGGATCTCCTTGGTCCGTGCCGATTTGGATGGTTGGTGAGCTGGCAATTTTGTCGTTTGTTTGTTCTTAGTTTTTTCTTAAATACAGGCTTCAGTGGCAGATGCTGGACGCACTTAACAGGTGCTACCTATCGTTCGCTGCAGCGTTGTCCTGTTGTTAGATGTAGCGTCATCTTGTGCGCTTTGACTTTGGGACACCGCCTAGCGTTCTCCATTGGCTCTGCAGTGATTCAGGGAGACGCTTCTACACCGCCCACCATACATCACATTTAACAATGCTGGACAGGATAGTACAGCGCCATTTGTCCAGCCGCTAAGCTAGGTCACAGCGCCCAACACCCGCTTGCAGCGTTTACCAGAGGTCGCTCTAAGCGCTGCTACATAGACGCTCACATGGCAATATGTGGCGCTAGTCTTAAATCAGCCTCCCCAGTCACGTAGTTCCAGATGGGCGTTAGGTGAACGTCAGGTCCCAGTGCAAAAAGTGTATTTACCAAGTCAAAAATAGTGCCAGGTAGTGTCCCATGTATCAACAGCGCCAAAAATGACCAGTGCCAGATAGGACCAGGCACTCACCCTGCACTATGTGGCCGTATCCCATACATTTCAATTGGCTTTGATGGTTATAACTTATAATTATTTAAGGCTTTTTTTTCATCTATTTATTTTTGGGGTGGGTGCATGTTCCGTGGGATCCGTGGGCTGTTTGGAATTATTTTTGTATGTATTTTAAGCACTTTTGTATGGCGCTGCAAACTTCTGATTTGGGCTGTGAAAAAGCTGTGTCATGTCTTTCAAGTGTCCCTTTTGCTTTTACCGTTATTTTTAATAACGTAGGTAGTATGCAGTGAGCCTCTTGTAATAATACATGTGGCGCTACATGGCGCTGTTAGAGGCGCTCACCAGATTCGCTTTCATAAATGTGGTTTTGCGTACAGCGCCCGCCGTTCACCGGACGCTGCCTGCCGCTACGAGGCGCTACCTGGCGCTATCCCTTCTTAAATAACTTGTTGCTGGGTTGCAGTTGGGGGTTAGGTGCTGTCAGTCACATGGTCAGTTCCCAAACCATCGGGCCATTATACATATACATCATTTATACAGTATATGCAATTTTATACATATAATAGTGTATATCTTTAAATCCTCATTGTGTCTATGCCTAATTAGTGCAAATATATATCTATATATACCGTATATATAGCGTAGATCCAAGCTAGATCGACTCTACTTTACATATAATAGTATATATCTTTAAATCCTCATTGTGTCTATGCCTAATTAGTGCAAATATATATATATATATATATATATATATATATATATATATATATATATATATAACGCAGATCCAAGCTAGATCGACTCTACATATAATAGTATATATCTTTAAATCCTCATTGTGTCTATGCTTAATAAGTGCAAATATATATATATATATATATATATGTATATATATATATTATATATATATATTATTATATTATATATACCGTATATATATGGGTTGATTCAAAGAAACATGTAACAGCTTGGATTTGGGTCACGATCATCCTATTTTTCACGTCCGCTCGTGCGTTCGTATGAACTTGCGAGTGATTCTATAAGCAAATACGTTTCTATCCTAAAATATACGTCCGTTCGTATGGCAGTTCGGGAATCAGACCTATGTCAGTTTCCATCCTGATTTTTCCGTTTCATTTCTCAGGTTGCAACATTGGTTTTGCCCTTTTTCCTTTTTTGTCTGGACGTAAATCCTTCTGATCTTGCGGCTCCGCACTACAAACTTACCTCATTAAAGTGCATTCTAAATATTTGGTCTTTTTTTTTTCTTTATTTCATTCATTTTGCAGTAACCAACCATTAATGAATGCATTTGCATAAGTAAATCTAACTTTGTTTAATTTTTACTTAACTTGCATTTTTTACTTGTGGATTTAATTTTTATATTTTGGCTTCAAATGGTACAACTTTAAATTTTTGGTGTGGTTACCCACACCCTCTACATACAGATTGCTCTCAAATATTAAAAAACACCCAGCAACTTCTGCATGTTATGAGCCTAGAAACAGGCAAGATGGCGGCTCAGGTATTATCGGGCAGCCTGCAAACAGAAAGGGCCTTTGATTTCTGACCTTTCCGTGCCCCCAGCTCTGCTGTGTCTGTGCAAAATACAGCAGTAACCCACATCCTGCACTTTATCCCGCTCTCCTCTCCTCAGTAAGTGTGATGCATCTGACCAAAGATGTGCTTAAATAATTAAACAAAGCAAAGGTAAAGAACTACACCAATAAATGCAATCTAAAAATATTATTCTAGTACATCAATGTAAAAATAAATAACAAAGGACATAAGTTTCTTTAATTAACGCAAATATATTGCCAAATAAAGGTTTACATGCAAAGGACTAATTAAGGTCCACATTAAAATGCTTTTATAAGGCATACATGAATCAGGTATGCATTGCCATACAATTTATGGCCTCGGCCATGCTGATACATGCAGTTCATTGCAGCTCAAGACGCGCAGACTCCTCCACATAGCCAAAAAACCTGTTCAAGAACAGCAATACGACTGCTAAAAGGTGTCGGCAGTGGCTTTCTTATTAGAGGTTTGCAAACTGTTCTCTGAATCACACCGAAACACATCCAATTATCCTAAGTTTTACGTTTTCATCCTAAGTTTTAGGATTTGATCCTAAGTTTTACGTTTTGATCCTAAAATTTAGGAACGAACTTGCGATGATCGTAAGAGCATATACGCATTCGAACGTAGGCTCGTGCGAGTCGTAAATGGCCAAAAAAACAGGAAAAAATGACAAACACCCACCCAAACTTACGATTCTCGATCCGAAATCAATTAACTTTTGCTCTTTGAATCGAGGGGATAGAGTAGATCCAAGCTAGATGGACTCCACTTCTACCCTTAATCTCTCGATCTCGCTCTCTCTCTCTAAATATAAATATATATATATGTAAAATGTGAAGAAGAAAACAGAGCAAATGGTAAAGTAGAGTCATTATGGTAAATAATAACAAAACAATAGTGAGTCACTTACCAGCATAATCCAGGCTCTGCTCCGTTCTCTCTCGGGTGCGATGATCTAAGGTTGTTGTCCCTCTGCTGTGTTATCCCTCCCTGCTTGTAAATCAGTATCGGGCTCGGTCTGTTTATAGCGTTACAAGGTGCACAATGGTCAAAACCGTCAATTAATGACGTGGCTTAACTTATATTCTTCTCCTGTCTCCTGAATAACCATTTATTTCAATGTCCTGACTGTCACAGCAGCTCCTCAAGCCCCGTGTTTCTTGGTGTTATACTAATTTCTCATTCACACCTTACATTCAGTCACTAACCACCTCCTATCGCCTGCATCCATCCCTTCCTCAGACCCGAAAAAACGAAGGGGCTCATTTAAGGTGCATCCACCGGCATGCATATTTAAACCGGACCTTCACCCTGAATAAGAGTCTATCTTATATGTTTCCCACACCCTGTACATACAGATTGCCCAGATTAATCCCAACCTTCACCCTGAATAAGAGCATATCTTATATGTTTCCCACACCCTGTACATACAGATTGCCCACATTAATCCGGACCTTCTCCCTGAATAAGAGCCTATCTTATATGTTTCCCACACCCTGTACATAAAGATTGCTCACATTAATCCTGACCTTCACCCTAAATAAGAGTCTATCTTATATGTTTCCCACACCCTGTACATACAGATTGCCCACATTAATCCGGACCTTTACCCTGAATAAGAGCCTATCTTATATGTTTCCCCACACCCTGTACATACAGATTGCTCACATTAAAATTCATCCTACCTGCAGCTACTGCATTTTTTTTTATTGCATGGCATGGCCCGCTTCGGTATTCATAACAGTTGGGTTATTCCGCCACAAGGTGGCGCAGTAGTACTGCAGAAAAGCTGTGGCTTGTCCCGGCTCCCTATAAAAACGGGATTAACCATAGAGTCCCCAGTGTTTCCTCTGCAGTGGACTGCGAAGTTAGAAGATGGCACTCTGTCTTACGCAGGTGAGCGGGGCAACCAAGCCTGCGGCCCTGCAAGTCTATTTCCATCCGTTTCTGGATCCTCACTGCCTCCCAGCCTTGGCTGACAGATCGGGTGAAGGTAGAAGAGCACTAGGGTCAAGTGCTCCTGGAGCGTGGCTCCAAGCCACAGACCCTGTAACACAAAGGGTAGCCGGCCATAGGCTTTATGGTGAGCCTGATTGGGATGCAGAGTTTCTGTCCTGGCTTCTGAGGGGGTAAGTCGTTTGGGAACTGTGTCCGCTCATTTTCCTTTGGGTCCCCCCTGCGCCCCCCCCTCCCTCCCTTGACCATGGCTGCTCGCCGCTGCTTCTCTCTCTCTCTCTGGGTGGTGGCGGCGAGTAGTCATATCTGAGGTGTTTTTAAGTTTTTTGGTGTTTTCTGGTGTTTTTAGCTGCCGCGCCACTTTGTACTGCGTTCTGTGGCTGTGGGCGCTATAACCTGAGGTGATTTTGCTTTGTCATGCCGCCGGCCGGGTCACGTGAGCTCAGTTTTTCGCGCTCTTCGGAGGGGGCAGGGCTTACCTCGCGGCCCGCCCCTCGAGGTACCTCTGCGGGCGCCATTTTGGACAAGCTGCACGTCTGGATTTCTCCCTTCCTGGCTGCAGCGCTGCTTCCTCCGGCGGGTCGCCTTATCCAGCGGTCTGTGCCTGTGTGACCCCGCGGTGTCTTTGGTACGTGAGTCCCTCTTGGGGGGTTTTTAATTGATTTGGGGTATTTTGCTGCGGGATGCTCATGTGTATTTTTACTTATGTCTTTCAGGCGGGATACCATTGGGTTGTGGTTTCTCCCGGCTCCACTCCTTTCTCCCCTTCATCCCCATTTATTAACTTCTGGGGGCATCCCGTGGGAGGGCATCCCGGGTGGCTTCTGTATTAAGCCTGTACCCACTGCTGGCCTATTGCGCCTGTGCTAATCACCATATGGAGGCCTCTGAAGATAGCGTGCTTGGGGGCCCTTCGGGGCAAGCACGGCTGTGTTCCTTGTGTGGGGTATTCCCTGTGAGTAACAGTGTCACGGTGTGCGTGCCGTGCGCTGAAAGTATCCTTGCGCTTCAAGCTGGTTTGCCTGCTTCGCTTCCCAGCTCTGCGCCTCACCCGGCTTCACCTACTCTCCCGCTCCTGCAATTGGGCCCCAGTGAGGGGAATGTTGGCAGGGAGTCGCATTCTGATTTAGCTCTGCGGGTGGCTAACATTGAAAAGCAGCTTGCCAGGAATGCTCCTAGGAAGGCCTCTGGCAAGAAGAGACACCTGGACCCCAGGCCTGCTCCCCTTACTGAGATGTATGTGGGGATTGATGAGCTTGGTGGCTGTCACCCCCTTGAGATGGGGGAGCTCTCCCAGGATTCTGACTCCTTCGGGAACCAGCAGGAGGGTTGCGATAGTGACCCTGGGTCTGCGTCCAGAGAGGAATCATGGTACCCTGAGGACACTGATAATCTGCTGTCACATATTTTTGAAAGTTTGCACATTGCTCCCCCTGAGGTAGCTAGGGGGAGCTTTTTCGCCCTGGTAAACAGCGTCTAGAGTTCCCTGAGCAGGAACATTTTACCACCTTGGTGCTTAAAGAATGGGAACGTCCTAACAAGTTGCCTGCGGTGCCCAAGGGTTTGGATAAAAGGTATTCCTTTCCTGTTGATCTTGTTAATAGGTGGTCATTTCCCCCTGAAGTAGACACTCCTGTGCTAGGCTTGTCCAATACTTCGGTCATGCCTTCCCCTGACACTACCACTCTGAGGGATGGAGAGGACAGGCGCATGGATCAATGGCCTGCCATGCTTTTACCTGTGTGGGGGCTGGCTTGCGCCCTTTATGTGCTGCCATTACTGCTATTGCCCTTAAGAAACTGCTTAAGCGTCTCATTGATGCAACAACAGCTGGTAGTGTGGGGGAGGAATATAGGGCTCTCTTTCTTTGCACTGATTTTGTGGCCTTTATCCTTACTGCTATGGATGATGCTGTGCGGCTGTGTGGAAGGACCTCTGCGCTCTTGGTGGCTATGCGCCGCTCTGTCTGGTTGCGCCAGTGGGCAGCTGATGCTGTGGATAAGAAAGCTCTCACTGGCCTCCCCTTTGTGTGGCTGCGGCTGTTTGAGAAACGTCTTGATGTTCTAGCCAAGGATGGAAGGCTGCCTCAGTGTCCTCTGCCCCCCTCCCTTTCGCATTCCCAGAGGGGGCCGTGGCTCCCTCCTCTCCAGTGGTCTCAGAGATTCTTGGGGCCGTGGCAGAACCCGTGGTTGTCCCGGTCTCTCCTGGAATCCTAAGTCCAAACCCTGTCCCAAGCCCCCGAAGGCATGAAGGGGCGCCTTCACCCATCCGGGTGGGGGAGCTGCTTCGTCTCTTTGCTCACGTCTGGAGGCTTCATGTCTCAGACCGGTGGATTCAGGAGGTATTGTCCTTCAGTTACAAGATAGAGTTTGCAGCCTGGCCGCCCCCAGGATCCCGGATGTCTTTAAACCCCCTGTCCGCTCAGGGGTTGCTTCTGGCGGTTCATTGCCTGTTAGAGTCCGGAGTCATTTGTTTGGTGCCTCATCAAGAAAGAGGTCACGGGTACTATTCCAATCTTTTCACGGTCCCCAAAAAGGACGGCTCTCTGAGGCCCATCCTGGATCTGAAGGGCCTCAACAAATTTGTCAGATTCAAGCATTTTCGCATGGAGACGCTGCGCTCTGCTGTCAGTACCCTTCGCCCGGGCAACTTCATGACCACTGTGGATATCAAGGATGCTTATCTTCATGTGCCTATCTTCCCAGGTCATCAGAGATTTCTAAGGTTTGAGCTGCAGGATCAGCATTACCAGTTTGTGGTTCTACCCTTCGGTATCCCCTCGGCACCTCGGGTGTTCACCAAGGTGCTGGCGGGAGTGATGGCTCTGCTAAGGAACCAGGGCATCCGCATCATTCCTTACCTGGACGACATCCTGATTGTGGCCGAGTCTTTTCCTCAGGTCGCGCGGGACACTCAAATGGTGACATCCACTCTGGAGTCTTTCGGCTGGGTGATCAACTATCCCAAGTCTTCTCTGTCCCCGTCATTGGTAAGGACCTTTCTGGGCATGACGCTGGATACCTCTCAGGTCAAGGTGTTCCGTCCTCAGCAGAAGGTGGAAGGTCTTCAGCTGCAGGCTCGGGCTCTGCGGCCGTGTCCTCATCCCTCCATCCGTCAGGGGATGCAGTTGGTGGGCCTGATGGTGTCCTGCTTCGAGGCAGTCCCCTTTGCTCAGTTTCACATGAGACCTCTTCAGTTGCACCTCTTGTCAGTTTGGGATCAGGACCCTGTGTCTCTGGATCAGGAATTTGTTCTGTCTCCTCTGGCCAGACAGTCTCTCTCGTGGTGGCTGGACTCAAGGAACCTTCTGTGGGGCAGGTCCTTCCTGCCCCTGTTCTGGGAACCGGTCACCACGGATGCCAGTCTGACCGGCTGGGGAGGCTTCTGGAAGTCCCTGAGGTTCCAGGGTCGGTGGGGCTCACAAGAGGCCCACGCTTCCATCAATGTCCTGGAACTGAGGGTGATCAGGTTGGTTCTTTCTCGCCTATCCACTCACCTCTGGGGTCGGGCTGTTCAGATTCGCTCAGACAACCAGACGGCGGTTGCTTACATCAATCATCAGGGAGGGACTCGGAGCAAGCGAGCCTTCAAGGAAGTGTCCCTGATTCTGTCTTGGGCGGAACAGCATGTTCCCTGCATCTCAGCGGTCTACATCCCAGGGGTGGAGAACCAGGTGGTGGACTCCCTGAGCAGGGAGACGTCTCATCTGGTGGAGTGGTCTCTCAACAACCAGGTGTTTCTCTCCCACTGGGGTAAGCCGGACGTGGACCTGTTTGCGTCCCGTCACAATCACAAACTTCCCAGATTTGTCTCTCTCTCTCTCAGGATCCTCTGGCCTTAGCCACGGATGCCTTGGCAATACCTTGGACAGAGTTTCAGCTTCTCTATGTGTTCCCTCTGTTTCCTCTCCTGGGCAGGGTCATGCGCAAGATAGCCCGGGAGCAGGTACTAGCCATACTGGTGGCCCCTTGTTGGCCAAGAAGAGTTTGGTTCGCAGACGTCGTGGGGTTGGCAGTAGAACCTGTCACCCCTGATTTCCTTTTCCTTCCTTAAAAATAAAAGAAACAAGCCTGGCTGGATATTTCTTGATGTCGGCTGTATAAGTGGCCACTCCTCCCTCCATCCAGAATATTTATATGGATTTTTATCATTGGGCCATTTTTTCGCGATAGTGATCCTTTAATCCAGGACTAGATGTGTTAGGGCCACACTCTAAACTTCAATTTTGTGTAAAGGTGGTGGCATTGCTGGATACCTATAGAGCAGCGGTTCTCAAATTGTGGGTCGGGACCCCGGCGGGGGTCGAACAACCAAAACGCAGGGGACGCCTAAAGCCATCGGAAAATAAATATTTCCGATGGTTTTATCCGCTGAGAAGTCGCGCTACCGTCTGCAGCAGCGCTATTCAGCTGGAATGCATACCGTTACGGATGCGCGTTCCAAACTGAATGCCTGAGCGCATGCGCAGATGTAATTGCATCATCCGTCCGGGGCCTAAGGGGCGGGGGGAAACACTCCACAGTCCATAGCAGCGCATTACGTGTGTCCGGCGCTTGCTGACGTCATCAGTGGGCGGACGCAGCAAGCGCCGGAGGACAGAAGCCTAGGAGGCGGAGAGGCAAGAGAGCCTGTGAGACAGCCTGCTGGTGTAATAAAGGTTACTAATGTAAAAACAGTACACACACCATACACACAATACTGTGTAAGTGTAAGGTGCTTTGTGTGTAATCATTACACAGTACACAAAGCAGCTTACACTTACACAAAGCACCATCCATTTACACAGTGTGAACTACATCGGTCTTATACTATAAGAGACCACTATAAGATGTAGTTCACACTGTTCCCCAATGTATAATTATCTCCCATATCTCCCACTATTTTCCCATATTCTGAACGAGGAAATTCCGGCATTGAATCCGCCTCCTATTGATTTTATTGTGAGTGCAGCGGATTTTGTGGAAGAGAGCTCCCGAGAATCTCGAGTTATCACACAATCCGCTGCAGCCTCCTACTAATTTCAATAAGAGGCGGAGAAATGACAGTTTCCGACACATGCTATGCCATGGTGAAATGATATTTATTGGAATTAGTAATAAATATTTCTCAACATATAATTAAATATTGTTTTTGTGATTACTCACTATGTTTAATTTAATTAATTATTGTTGGATTTGTAGCAATGAGAATACATAATGCATATCAGGTATTTACATTCCGAACCATAACTGTAGCAAAATTACAGTTTTGAAGTAGCCACCAAAATGATTTTTTGGTTTGGGGGTCACCGCAACATGATGGACTGTATTGCGGGGTCACGCCATTAAAAGGTTGAGAACCACTGATATAGACCTATGTGTTCATCATGTGTCATCATCTCAGTATACGATTGGTGGATCTCTCCTTGAAGAACCAGCATGCTGTTAATCCCTCTCAATAAGCTTATGTCACTGATTGCCAGAGAGGGGCTTTGGGGGAACAATTTACTAAGCTTTTTTGACTGGAGGTCTGCTTTAAAGAGGACTAAAACCCACCGAAGAACACCGAAAAAAAGACAAGTGGTTCAACATAGGGCTGGCACTCACAAAGTCCACATGTACACTCAGGGCTGCTTAACGCAACATCTCAAACAGATTTATTTTAATATGGCACATACAGTATGAAACAACAAACCCACTCTTCCAATTAAAAAGCTAGCATAGCTTAAAAATAGACACGGGGGCCCCGCACACACAAAGCCACACCTCCTCACAGGCTCACATACCACCACACATCCCTAAGGTAAATGGCTGGCCAGCCGCTAAATCCCCATTAGGGAGCTGCCTAAATGGAGATTGCTGATCCTGGAACGGGCCATACACGATGATATATAACGTGAATTAAAGTGCATGGTGCTGTAAACGATGAGGGCTCAGAGCGCACATAGCTGAGATAGCAGCAAAGTCCAGTTGGATGATCCTGCTCATACTTAGATGCTGTTATGAGTCCCCTCAATGCAGGGTAAATCAATGAGGCGATGTGTCAGGTCACCCGCTGGATACTAATGTCCGCGCTAGCTGAGGCGCATTAATATTATATTGCACTGTCCCTTATTGCACCTCACTGTCCCTTATTATTGCACCTCAGTATGTTCAGGGTGCTAAACTTTGGGCACCTGCCAGGAATATGATAAGACTGATCACAGTAACAGGACACATGTAAACATACACAGGAGCCGCGCTGGGCCCGGCCGCGCTGATGCGTCTGGCCTCCGACCCTGTTCCCCGCAGCTCAACTGTGATACCTTTCCTAGGCGGCAGCCTGGTGTACCGTCTCGCGCTGGAACGCGCCTTTCGTCATCGGCGTGTTGTTACAGCTGGGCCAGCATGTGTGATGAGGAGACAAAGAGGAGGGGGCGTGGCCGGACCTTCCGTCCACCAACGGCGTTTCGCCCCGCCTACTGGGGCTTCGTCAGGGTGGCTACCGCCAATCGCTGCCTTGCTTTTATTGACATGATCTTCCAGGGGCGTGATTACCACACGCTTGTATTGTTAACCCTGCACATTCCCGCACTTACAGTCTCGCTCATATCAGAGCTCTGTCTTGCAATGTAGATCAATCTTTTTCCGCAGCGATGACTGGCAAACATATAGATACTCCCGCAGTCTATTAATAATATTTGAAATAGCTCCCTATGACAAGTAGTGACATATATTGATAAGGCACACAACTATTCTTTCTGCCCCACCATTCATTCTGCCCCACCATTACCGCAATAACAGGACACAAATATTTTCAACTTATCTCAAATAGAAATGCATATCCCCCGACCACAACCATAGCATACATATCCTATCATCCCAACCTTCAGGCGGACCAAAACCAATGCACACCTATACAAAGGGGGATACCTAGCACCTTACATGGTCGGGGGAAGAATATATATATAGCCCATTGAAATCAATGTTTTTTAGTGCTCCACATGCAGTATGGGATAAAGGGGCGAACAGAAGAAAGAAGAAGGGGGACGGAGGGGGATAGAGACAAGACAGGTGAGGGGCAGACCTAGAGCCAGCTCCTCGCCAGGGGCAGAATACAGGGGACGAGGGTACAGGGAGTGGTAATTATAGGCGAAGAGGGGGAAGAGGGAGAGGGAGGAAGGCGAGAAGAGAGTGCAGACAGTACAACATCCTATCCCTATCATGACGCCTATTATGGAGAAAACCAAGGCGACCTCCCCCCCCCCCCCCCCCCCCACAACCCCAAAACTCATTCTTCATCCATATATATGGTCCAAATCACCTTAATGTGTACCCAAACCTACATCCCTATTTCCTTGTAACTCAAAGTCACAGGAAAGCACCCAAGCCTGTCTCTGTATTTAGACCCCAGGGTGACATGGTTCCCAGTTCAAAAATCAGCCGTGCCTCTTCTTGTCTTAATCTTACATCCCAGAAACCTCGCCTGCCCTCCGTGCGCAGTCTGAAAATCCCACACACTCTCATGCCCCCAGGGTCACTCCTCTGGCACCATGAAAAGTGCTCCGCTACTGGGCTTTTCTCATTGGCCTTTCTGATGTCCCTAACATGTTCCCCTATTCTCACCCTTAATTCGCGCTTCGTCTTACCGACGTATTTTTTTCCACAGGGGCATGTCAGTAAATACACCACCAAAGTGGAGGCACAATTTATGAACTCCTTGATCACTCTAGGCTCCTTGCTTCTCGGACCCGTATAAGTTGAGGAAATATGCATGAACTTGCAAATCTGGCAATGGCCACACTTGTAGCACCCCTGCAGTCTTCTTCCTAGCCCACTTCCCACTCCTGGTAATTTAAGGTTGAGGTCACTATGGACCAACTGGTCCCGTAAGTTACTAGCCCTCCTGGCCGTGAGAAGTGGCCGAGACCCCACACATCGAGCTATAGACGGATCTAATTGTAATATATGCCAATGGGATTCCAAGAGGTTCTTAAACCTATCCCAGTGGGCCCCAAACTGTGTGATAAGTCGCACAGGTTGCCTGTCCATAACCTCCCCTGGGTCATCTCCCCTTCTCTTATCATGGGTTTTGTATCGTCCTTCAAGGAGGGCATCCCGTTCAATTTCCAAGGCCTTCTTACTGCACGTCCGTAACAGCCTATGTGGGTATCCTCTCTCCCTAAAGCGTGCCTTAAGCTCCCGTGCCTCACGTAAGTAGTCCGTGACCGACGAACAATTCCTGCGGATTCGCAGGAATTGTCCGAACGGTATACCTCGCTTCAACGGACCAGGATGGTGACTGGAAAAATGAAGCAATGTATTCCCTGCTGTGGGTTTGCGGTAGGTTGTTGTGAATAGTTTCCCTGCTTGTTTGCTAATGAGAAGGTCCAAAAATTCCACCTTCATAGCATCCCATTTGTATGTGAGCCGAATATTTCGATCATTGTGGTTGAGGCTATCTACAAATCCCTCAAACTCATGGGCGGTTCCCTTCCATACCACCAAAATATCGTCTATGTATCGCAGCCAGAGAGCGACCCGTGCCCCGAAGTCCGCCCGCCCGTACACCTCGAGGCTCTCCCACCGCCCCAGGTGGAGGCAGGCGTACGACGGGGCACAGGCCGCTCCCATGGCCGTCCCGCGGATCTGATGAAAGAAACCGCGATTGAACCGAAAATAATTGTTAGTTAGAACAAATTCCAGTAGCTCTACCACAAATTCATTATAATGGGCATCACAGGGTCCCACTTCCTCAAGTGTCTGTTTCACCGCTTCAAGACCCACCGTGTGGGGAATGGATGTATACAGGCTCTCCACATCAATGCTAGCAAGTAGCCAATCATCATTCATGTGGACCTGTCTTAATTTCCGCAACAGATCATTACTGTCCAATACAAATGACGGTAAGATTTTTACTAGCGGTTTTAGATTTTCATCCACAAATCTGGCCACTCTTTCTAGTGGGCCCCCATTCCCCGACACAATGGGCCTCCCCGGCGGCTCAGACAGGCACTTGTGGACCTTGGGAATTGTGTACAACACCGGGATGTTGTACTCAACAACGTTCAAGTAATTCAAAACCTTAGGTGCTAATAAGCCCTCCTCCCTGGCCCAGTCTAACTTGTCACGTAGCCGTGCCACTACCCTCGGGAAGGGATTCTCCCCAATTCTCCTATAGGTATTAGTGTCACTCAATTGCCCCTCTATCTCTTTTATATAGTACCCTTCATCCAGGAGGACAACGTTGCCACCTTTGTCACTTGGACGTATAATAACTCCAGTGGCTTTCTCCAGTTCCTGCATCGCCTTTCTCTCTTCCCTGGTCAAGTTCTCATATCCTACTACAGAGGTCCAGTTGCCCTCTCTCAGATCTCGTTGCACTAACTGCAGGAACAGGGACACATACTTATTCGAGTTCAGTGGTGGGAATTTCTTAGATTTTTCCCTTAGTTGATCTAAGTTAGGCATTAGGTCTGGTATGGATTCCACATCATCCCACCGGGTCTCTTCCTCAACTTCCTCACTACCAGTGGCTGATCCTTGCCTATGGGGCTCATTACCATTGTGTTGATTCTCCCTTTTCTCAATAGGTGCCGAGTACATGGCTTTAAACATGACTTTACGCAGGAAGAGGGCTGTGTCCTTGTATAATGTGAATTCATCACCCCCTTTGCATGGGGAGAAGGATAGTCCCTTGGATAGCACCGATAAATGATGACTGTTCAGTTCAAAATCAGACAGGTTAATAACGTTTTGTCCACCCTCCCCATCCCCCTTAACCATTTCATCTGGCCCTAAGGGGGTGGGCCTCTCGGCTTCATCTTGCGAATCCCCCGCAGATTTTTGACTCGTTTGGCTACACTTTCTCCTTCTCCTTCTCCTCTTTTTGGTCCCTGATCTAAAAAAGACACAGAACGATAGGCTCTATTAGGGGCCCGGGGTGGGCTATCGTCGGACATTTCAGTTTCCCCCCCTGATAGATCACTTGAAATTTCTTTCCATTGCCGTTGCCTAGGCATGGCCTCCCTCTCGGCTTTATCTCCAGGAACACCTTGCCTCCTTCAAATTCCGCTAGATCTCTCCGGAACTTCTTTTGTTTTATATCCTTAACTGCCTTCTGAACCCGCTCTACTTCATTTTTAACCTGTTCATTTAATCTCTGAAAATCCGGTTTGTCTGCTAATGTGTCTAATTTACTACAACTTTCTTTTATACTATTATCAAGCTCAGTCAATTGTATCTGTTCCTCTTCTATAATTAATTGCATAACCCGTAGTCCATGCTCAATGCACTCATTCTGCCACTTCTGCATAAACCTGTCTGAGCGTAGATGTTCGGCAGGGACAATACGTTCCCTAAGGCCGCGGGGAATGATTTTATTTTGTATATAATTCTCTATCGTGCAAATGTCCCAATACCGTTTCAATTGTTTGATAACTAAGGACTTATGTTTCCTAAAGAGCACCCGTACTTCCTCTCCTTGTCCCCCCCACTTCCCCCCCCAGATGATGTAAATGCGGCTTGCATATCCTGGAGGCATGTTCTGTCCAGTTTGAAGGCCATGATACTGCCTTCAGTGTACACCTTCCCATATATGTCACCACTGCCACAAAGGAAACAACCTGAGACGGGATTAAAGTTCCTTATGATAGTGCCTGTACTGATACACTTCACTCAACCTGACAAAAAAGGAGGCAACTACATCTCCCAAATCAAAACACAATATATTTTAAAACCATCAGGGAGACTAAGTGTGTCTAATGGTCTGGTGCACTGCCCTATATAATTAAAGGGCGCCCTAAAAACCTAACAATACTATCACCGAAGAACACCGAAAAAAAGACAAGTGGTTCAACATAGGGCTGGCACTCACAAAGTCCACATGTACACTCAGGGCTGCTTAACGCAACATCTCAAACAGATTTATTTTAATATGGCACATACAGTATGAAACAACAAACCCACTCTTCCAATTAAAAAGCTAGCATAGCTTAAAAATAGACACGGGGGCCCCGCACACACAAAGCCACACCTCCTCACAGGCTCACATACCACCACACATCCCTAAGGTAAATGGCTGGCCAGCCGCTAAATCCCCATTAGGGAGCTGCCTAAATGGAGATTGCTGATCCTGGAACGGGCCATACACGATGATATATAACGTGAATTAAAGTGCATGGTGCTGTAAACGATGAGGGCTCAGAGCGCACATAGCTGAGATAGCAGCAAAGTCCAGTTGGATGATCCTGCTCATACTTAGATGCTGTTATGAGTCCCCTCAATGCAGGGTAAATCAATGAGGCGATGTGTCAGGTCACCCGCTGGATACTAATGTCCGCGCTAGCTGAGGCGCATTAATATTATATTGCACTGTCCCTTATTGCACCTCACTGTCCCTTATTATTGCACCTCAGTATGTTCAGGGTGCTAAACTTTGGGCACCTGCCAGGAATATGATAAGACTGATCACAGTAACAGGACACATGTAAACATACACAGGAGCCCGCGCTGGGCCCGGCCGCGCTGATGCGTCTGGCCTCCGACCCTGTTCCCCGCAGCTCAACTGTGATACCTTTCCTAGGCGGCAGCCTGGTGTACCGTCTCGCGCTGGAACGCGCCTTTCGTCATCGGCGTGTTGTTACAGCTGGGCCAGCATGTGTGATGAGGAGACAAAGAGGAGGGGGCGTGGCCGGACCTTCCGTCCACCAACGGCGTTTCGCCCCGCCTACTGGGGCTTCGTCAGGGTGGCTACCGCCAATCGCTGCCTTGCTTTTATTGACATGATCTTCCAGGGGCGTGATTACCACACGCTTGTATTGTTAACCCTGCACATTCCCGCACTTACAGTCTCGCTCATATCAGAGCTCTGTCTTGCAATGTAGATCAATCTTTTTCCGCAGCGATGACTGGCAAACATATAGATACTCCCGCAGTCTATTAATAATATTTGAAATAGCTCCCTATGACAAGTAGTGACATATATTGATAAGGCACACAACTATTCTTTCTGCCCCACCATTCATTCTGCCCCACCATTACCGCAATAACAGGACACAAATATTTTCAACTTATCTCAAATAGAAAATGCATATCCCCCGACCACAACCATAGCATACATATCCTATCATCCCAACCTTCAGGCGGACCAAAACCAATGCACACCTATACAAAGGGGGATACCTAGCACCTTACATGGTCGGGGGAAGAATATATATATAGCCCATTGAAATCAATGTTTTTTAGTGCTCCACATGCAGTATGGGATAAAGGGGCGAACAGAAGAAAGAAGAAGGGGGACGGAGGGGGATAGAGACAAGACAGGTGAGGGGCAGACCTAGAGCCAGCTCCTCGCCAGGGGCAGAATACAGGGGACGAGGGTACAGGGAGTGGTAATTATAGGCGAAGAGGGGGAAGAGGGAGAGGGAGGAAGGCGAGAAGAGAGTGCAGACAGTACAACATCCTATCCCTATCATGACGCCTATTATGGAGAAAACCAAGGCGACCTCCCCCCCCCCCCCCCCCCCCCCCCCACAACCCCAAAACTCATTCTTCATCCATATATATGGTCCAAATCACCTTAATGTGTACCCAAACCTACATCCCTATTTCCTTGTAACTCAAAGTCACAGGAAAGCACCCAAGCCTGTCTCTGTATTTAGACCCCAGGGTGACATGGTTCCCAGTTCAAAAATCAGCCGTGCCTCTTCTTGTCTTAATCTTACATCCCAGAAACCTCGCCTGCCCTCCGTGCGCAGTCTGAAAATCCCACACACTCTCATGCCCCCAGGGTCACTCCTCTGGCACCATGAAAAGTGCTCCGCTACTGGGCTTTTCTCATTGGCCTTTCTGATGTCCCTAACATGTTCCCCTATTCTCACCCTTAATTCGCGCTTCGTCTTACCGACGTATTTTTTTCCACAGGGGCATGTCAGTAAATACACCACCAAAGTGGAGGCACAATTTATGAACTCCTTGATCACTCTAGGCTCCTTGCTTCTCGGACCCGTATAAGTTGAGGAAATATGCATGAACTTGCAAATCTGGCAATGGCCACACTTGTAGCACCCCTGCAGTCTTCTTCCTAGCCCACTTCCCACTCCTGGTAATTTAAGGTTGAGGTCACTATGGACCAACTGGTCCCGTAAGTTACTAGCCCTCCTGGCCGTGAGAAGTGGCCGAGACCCCACACATCGAGCTATAGACGGATCTAATTGTAATATATGCCAATGGGATTCCAAGAGGTTCTTAAACCTATCCCAGTGGGCCCCAAACTGTGTGATAAGTCGCACAGGTTGCCTGTCCATAACCTCCCCTGGGTCATCTCCCCTTCTCTTATCATGGGTTTTGTATCGTCCTTCAAGGAGGGCATCCCGTTCAATTTCCAAGGCCTTCTTACTGCACGTCCGTAACAGCCTATGTGGGTATCCTCTCTCCCTAAAGCGATTTTCAGACTGCGCACGGAGGGCAGGCGAGGTTTCTGGGATGTAAGATTAAGACAAGAAGAGGCACGGCTGATTTTTGAACTGGGAACCATGTCACCCTGGGGTCTAAATACAGAGACAGGCTTGGGTGCTTTCCTGTGACTTTGAGTTACAAGGAAATAGGGATGTAGGTTTGGGTACACATTAAGGTGATTTGGACCATATATATGGATGAAGAATGAGTTTTGGGGTTGTGGGGGGGGGGGGGGGGGGGGGGGAGGTCGCCTTGGTTTTCTCCATAATAGGCGTCATGATAGGGATAGGATGTTGTACTGTCTGCACTCTCTTCTCGCCTTCCTCCCTCTCCCTCTTCCCCCTCTTCGCCTATAATTACCACTCCCTGTACCCTCGTCCCCTGTATTCTGCCCCTGGCGAGGAGCTGGCTCTAGGTCTGCCCCTCACCTGTCTTGTCTCTATCCCCCTCCGTCCCCCTTCTTCTTTCTTCTGTTCGCCCCTTTATCCCATACTGCATGTGGAGCACTAAAAAACATTGATTTCAATGGGCTATATATATATTCTTCCCCCGACCATGTAAGGTGCTAGGTATCCCCCTTTGTATAGGTGTGCATTGGTTTTGGTCCGCCTGAAGGTTGGGATGATAGGATATGTATGCTATGGTTGTGGTCGGGGGATATGCATTTCTATTTGAGATAAGTTGAAAATATTTGTGTCCTGTTATTGCGGTAATGGTGGGGCAGAATGAATGGTGGGGCAGAAAGAATAGTTGTGTGCCTTATCAATATATGTCACTACTTGTCATAGGGAGCTATTTCAAATATTATTAATAGACTGCGGGAGTATCTATATGTTTGCCAGTCATCGCTGCGGAAAAAGATTGATCTACATTGCAAGACAGAGCTCTGATATGAGCGAGACTGTAAGTGCGGGAATGTGCAGGGTTAACAATACAAGCGTGTGGTAATCACGCCCCTGGAAGATCATGTCAATAAAAGCAAGGCAGCGATTGGCGGTAGCCACCCTGACGAAGCCCCAGTAGGCGGGGCGAAACGCCGTTGGTGGACGGAAGGTCCGGCCACGCCCCCTCCTCTTTGTCTCCTCATCACACATGCTGGCCCAGCTGTAACAACACGCCGATGACGAAAGGCGCGTTCCAGCGCGAGACGGTACACCAGGCTGCCGCCTAGGAAAGGTATCACAGTTGAGCTGCGGGGAACAGGGTCGGAGGCCAGACGCATCAGCGCGGCCGGGCCCAGCGCGGCTCCTGTGTATGTTTACATGTGTCCTGTTACTGTGATCAGTCTTATCATATTCCTGGCAGGTGCCCAAAGTTTAGCACCCTGAACATACTGAGGTGCAATAATAAGGGACAGTGAGGTGCAATAAGGGACAGTGCAATATAATATTAATGCGCCTCAGCTAGCGCGGACATTAGTATCCAGCGGGTGACCTGACACATCGCCTCATTGATTTACCCTGCATTGAGGGGACTCATAACAGCATCTAAGTATGAGCAGGATCATCCAACTGGACTTTGCTGCTATCTCAGCTATGTGCGCTCTGAGCCCTCATCGTTTACAGCACCATGCACTTTAATTCACGTTATATATCATCGTGTATGGCCCGTTCCAGGATCAGCAATCTCCATTTAGGCAGCTCCCTAATGGGGATTTAGCGGCTGGCCAGCCATTTACCTTAGGGATGTGTGGTGGTATGTGAGCCTGTGAGGAGGTGTGGCTTTGTGTGTGCGGGGCCCCCGTGTCTATTTTTAAGCTATGCTAGCTTTTTAATTGGAAGAGTGGGTTTGTTGTTTCATACTGTATGTGCCATATTAAAATAAATCTGTTTGAGATGTTGCGTTAAGCAGCCCTGAGTGTACATGTGGACTTTGTGAGTGCCAGCCCTATGTTGAACCACTTGTCTTTTTTTCGGTGTTCTTCGGTGATAGTATTGTTAGGTTTTTAGGGCGCCCTTTAATTATATAGGGCAGTGCACCAGACCATTAGACACACTTAGTCTCCCTGATGGTTTTAAAATATATTAGGACTAAAACCCACCCTGGAGTCTATGAGTCTCCAGGGAAGTCATACTCGCTCCCCCTGATGCACCCCAGTGAAACCCCCCAGGTCACCCGAAAACTCACCCTTGTTGCTGGGTGCGTGCCCCAGCCAGGCATTTTTGAATGGCCTACATGGGCACGCTCCCTGTTAGAGGGTAGCGGGGGATGCGACCATCAGCGCGCTCGGATGCGCTCGCATTAGTTGAGCTCCTGGATGCAGGGGCTCAATGGTATCCATTGCGCGCTGATTGGACGAGTGGCCGCACTTGCGTCGTAGGACTGGGAAGAGGTGAATTTGTTTGGCCAGCCTGGGGGGTTTCACACAGCGGGGCACCCCCACAACTCAGGATATTCAAAATCATGGGTTTTGTTCCACTTTAACAACAGATACAATTCACAGATTCCCCAAAGGTGGTTATTCCAATGAAATGCGGAAGCAAAGGGCAGAGGATCATTTTCCCCTCCCTGCACTAAGAACAAGATAAGTCAGCCCTCTAAATTTAGATGTACTATGATGGATCCAAAAGTATTATAAGTTTGTATGATGTCGGTTAATGGCTTTGTCCAGATGACATATGCAATGTATTTTCTTTTATATGTTTATACAACACTAATAAAAACATATTGCATCATAAAAAGGCTCAAGTGCAAATTGCAATATGGGGTGTTAATGGATTATAACACTTTTATCTATTTGAACCCAAATGCACCAAAAATGATGGAACAAGAAGAAGAAGTCTTATGAGAATGAAAGTACTTTATGACTGGTGAAGACAACGCCACCATTTACATTATGCTAAATATTGAAACTAGGGTCATAAATCGAGAACACCAGCTGCTGACGGTCCTGTGAAACCAAGCAGTTACGTTGCTGGAGAATAGTCACTGTCATCCACTGGCCACATCATCTTCTGCCATAAGTGGATGGCAGTGACTATTCTCCAGCAACGTAACTGCTTGACTACCCCTCCCCCTGCAAGTAGGGCAGGGGGAGGGGTAGTCACTGACCGCTTCATTACACATTGAGGCTGATTCATTACTAGCGCAAGGTCTGTATAGCAGCGCTTTGAACGGCCGCTAGTAGACGCTGTGATCGGCTATCAGGCGCTGTAACAGAGCGCCTCAGTCACTGTAGTAACCTGGCCGGCATTGATGAATGTGATGTATGTTGGGCATTCTAACACCAGTACAGCGCTGCAGCGAGTGAGAGGTAGCACCAGCTCAGTGCGACCAACTCTCAGTGACTCACATCATATTTCTCAAAAAAACAGACACACACAGCTTCGGCGCTCTGAATCTAGGCGCTATAGCATAGAGCGCCAGATGCAGTGTGATTAAAGTCTGTTTTTGAACACATATCCACCAGTAACAAAGCGGAAACACATGGAATGACATTGTTGTAACTCTGTGACATTAATACTTTAATGCCAGACCTGTAATGACTAGAGATGAGCGAACTTTTGAAAAATTCGATTCGACTGATTCGCCAAAGTTTCCGACAAAAATCGCTTCAACCCGAATTTATCCGCGACAAATCGCTATTAAAAACGGCTATTTCTGAGCCTCCTAGAGCCTCAATAGGGTTGTAAACCATTCTGCCTTGCTGCAACACGCATAGGATGCGTGCTGGGTTAGTGAAATAATACTGTAAATAATTATCACATGCAGATCAGAGGCATCGCTAATAGAATCGCAGAGCGGCACAACTGCAGAGAGTTGAAGTGGCATCACTATGAGGGGCCCCTATAGTGTCTGAAAAACACACCCTGGAGCTGGCAGCAGCAGGAGCTCAAAAATTAGCTGAATCAGACCCTGGAGTTGCAAGCAGCAGCAGGAGCCCAAACATTGCTTTAAAGAGACCTTGGAGTTGGCTGCAGGAGCCCAAAAGTTGAATGAATCACACCCTGTAGTTGCAAGCAGCAGCAGCAGGAGCACAAACATTGCTTTAAAGAGACACTGGAGTTGGCTGCAGGAGCACAAAAATTGGATGAATCACACCCTGGAGTTGAAAGTAGCAGCAGCAGGAGCACAAACATTGCTTTAAAGAGACACTGGAGTTGGCTGCAGGAGCCCAAAAATTGGATGGATCACACCTTGGAGTTGCAAGCAGCAGCAGGAACCCAAACATTACTTTCAAGAGACACTGGAGTTGGCAGCAGCCGCAGCAGGAGCCCAAAAATTGACTGACACACCCTAGAGTTGGCAGCAGCAGGAGCCCAAATATAGCTTGAAAGAGACACTGGAGTTGGCTGCAGGAGCCCAAAAATAAGCTGAATTACACCCTGGAGTTGCAAGCAGCAGCAGCAGCAGCCCAAACGTTGCTTTAAAGAGACACTGGAGTTGGCTGCAGGAGCCCAAAAATTGGCTGAATGACACCCTGGAGTTGCAAGCAGCAGCAGCAGGAGCCCAAACATTGCTTTAAAGAGACACTGGAGTTGGCTGCAGGAGCACAAAAATTGGATGAATCACACCCTGGAGTTGCAAGCAGCAGCAGCAGGAGCACAAACAGTGCTTTAAAGAGACACTGGATTTGGCTGCAGGAGCCCAAAAATTGGATGAATCACACCCTGGAGTTGCAAGCAGCAGCAAGAGCCCAAACATTGCTTTAAAGAGACTGGAGTTGGCAGCAGCCGCAGCAGGAGCCCAAAATTGACTGACACACCCTGGAGTTGGCAGCAGCAGGAGCCCAAACATAGCTTGAAAGAGACACTGGAGTTGGCAGCAGGAGCACAAAAATAATCTGAATCACACCCTGGAGTTGCAAGCAGCAGCAGCAGCTGCAGGAGCCCAAACATTGCTTTAAAGAGACACTGGAGTTGGCTGCAGGAGCACAACAATTGGATGAATCACACCCTGGAGTTGCAAGCAGCAGCAGGAACCCAAACATTACTTTCAAGAGACACTGGAGTTGGCAGCAGCCGCAGCAGGAGCCCAAAAATTGACTGACACACCCTAGAGTTGGCAGCAGCAGGAGCCCAAATATAGCTTGAAAGAGACACTGGAGTTGGCTGCAGGAGCCCAAAAATAAGCTGAATTACACCCTGGAGTTGCAAGCAGCAGCAGCAGCAGCCCAAACGTTGCTTTAAAGAGACACTGGAGTTGGCTGCAGGAGCCCAAAAATTGGCTGAATGACACCCTGGAGTTGCAAGCAGCAGCAGCAGGAGCCCAAACATTGCTTTAAAGAGACACTGGAGTTGGCTGCAGGAGCACAAAAATTGGATGAATCACACCCTGGAGTTGCAAGCAGCAGCAGCAGGAGCACAAACAGTGCTTTAAAGAGACACTGGATTTGGCTGCAGGAGCCCAAAAATTGGATGAATCACACCCTGGAGTTGCAAGCAGCAGCAAGAGCCCAAACATTGCTTTAAAGAGACTGGAGTTGGCAGCAGCCGCAGCAGGAGCCCAAAATTGACTGACACACCCTGGAGTTGGCAGCAGCAGGAGCCCAAACATAGCTTGAAAGAGACACTGGAGTTGGCAGCAGGAGCACAAAAATAATCTGAATCACACCCTGGAGTTGCAAGCAGCAGCAGCAGCTGCAGGAGCCCAAACATTGCTTTAAAGAGACACTGGAGTTGGCTGCAGGAGCACAACAATTGGATGAATCACACCCTGGAGTTGCAAGCAGTGACAGACGAGTTCTCCTCGCCGTAACTTTGGCCCCCGCCGCACTAAACACCCGCTCAGATGGCACGCTACTTGCCGGGCAGTACAGTTTTTCCAGGGCAAACTCTGCTAGTTGCGGCCACGAGCCAAGTTTGGCTGCCCAGAAGTCCAGCGGATCCTCAAGGTGTGTTGGCATGGTCATGTCAAGGTATGACATGACCTGCTGGTTGAGGTCCTGCTCCAGGTCTTCCTGCTGCTCATGAGTAGCCTCACTATGCGGGTGTAGAAAGCTACTCATTAGCGAATGAAGACTGAGGCTGCTACTGATGGAGCTGTTGCTGCTGCTCCTGCCAACCCCCCCAGCAGGCATGGCAGTGGAAGGTGAGAGCAGAGGTCCCCCCGAGTCAGACCTGCGAGAGTATGGACCATGGCGCAGATAGGCATCGGCCAACTGACTACGTAGAATGTCTTTGTAGTAGTTCAGTTTGTCCTCCCTCTCGGCGGGTTTAAAAAATGCCCCCATTTTGTGCCGGAAGCGAGGGTCCAATAAAGTGGACAGCCAGAAGTAATCCCGGCGACAAATGGAAACAATACTGGTGCTCACTACGCAAGCACGTGAGCATGCTTGATGCCATTTGCTCAAGTGACCTACCTGTCTCCTTCTCGGAGGGCCTACCTGTCTCCATCTCTACTGCCACGGTGTGTCCGGGTCCTCTGTCTCGCCTTCCTCAAAACCCTCTAGCTCCTCTGGCTGCTCCTGCTCCTCCTCTCCTGTCCACTGACTCGATAAACCAGCCATTTCGCCAAGCCTAAACTGTGCTTCACTGGGCCACTCCTCCTCCTCTTCCTCCTCCTCCTCCAGTTAAGCTCCAACGGGGTTCATGTGGCCGTAAGATGTAGACGCCATGTCTCCAGTGCCCTGACCAGCCATGGTTTCCAACATGTGCTGTAGTACATGAAGCAGTGGAATCACGTCGTTCATCCCGTAATCCTGCCGACTGACAAATAAAGTGGCTTCCTCAAAGGGCCTGAGCAAACGGCAGGTGTCACGTATGAGCTGCCACTGGTTGACATTGAAGTTACACAGGGGAGTCCCCCTATCCGCTTGGATCATCAGGAAATCCGTGATGGCTTTTCTCTGTTCATATAATCGGTCCAACATGTGAAGGGTGGAATTCCAATGGGTGGAAACATCGCAAATCAGACTATGTTGGGGGCTACCGTTCTGACGCTGTAGCTCAAGAAGGGTGTGTTTGGCAGTGTATGAGTGGCTGAAGTGCATGCAAAGTTTCCTTGAAGTTGTTAGGATATCTTGCAGATGGGGGAACACTTCAGAAACCGCTTGACAACCAGATTGAAGATGTGAGCCATGCAGGGGGCATGGGTCAGGCTTCCTTGGCGCAGCGCAGACAAAATGTTCTTCCCATTGTCGGTAACCATGATTCCCATTTTAAGTTTTCTTAGAGTAAACCATGTTTGGATTTCCTGATGAATAAATTTAAGCAGTTCCTCCCCTGTGTGACTCCGTTCGCCAAGACAAACCATGTGAAGCACAGCGTGACACCTCCGTGCCCTGCACACATGGTAGATTGGAGGGGCACTGAGACTTGAGCCTACAGTGGAGGGTGAGGAGATGGCGGAGGATGAGGAGGCCGAGTCGCACGGTGTCACAGGCCCAACGGGCAGGGAGCGCGGAGGCCGAAGCGGCGTGACCTGTCCAAGTTGCTGCTGCTGCTGCAAAGGGACCAGTGGGCCGTAAACGACATGTACTGTCCCTGACCGTAGTTACAGCTCCAGACGTCGGCAATGCCATGCACTTTGCTACACACCGACAGGCTCAAGGACTGGCCCACCTTCTGTTCAACAAAAGTGTGCAGCGCTGGTACTGCCTTCTTGGCAAAGAAATGACGGCTTGGGACTCTCCACCTCGGCTCGGCACAAGCCATCAGTTCTCTGAAAGGTGCAGAGTCTACCACCTGAAAAGGGAGCGACTGCAGCACCAGCAACTTGGACAGCAGCACATTCAGCTTCTGCTGGCGGGATGCATGACTTGGAGGAGGAGGAGCAGGAGCGACAGAGGATGGGTATGACGCACAGCTGCCTTCGGCTGAGGTGCTGGAGCCTTGGCTGGCAAAAATTGGGAGCGGCGTGCCACTTGGTGAGGAAGCAGGCTGGACCACCTCTTCGGAGCTTCGGTTCTCCCAGGCCGCTTTATGGTGACGCATCATATGTTGACGCAGGGCCGTGGTGCCAACATTTGGGCCCTGCCCATGCTTCACCTTCTGCCTACATATCTTGAATGTGGCCATGTTACCCTCCTGCGGATGCTTGAGGAAAAACTGCCACACTGCCGAGTAGCTACTTTTACCACCAACAGGCCTCACTGATTCACTGCTACTGTCGCCAACTCCAAGAACCCCTTCTCCACTACCTCCCAATAAGGTAGCCTGCCGCGCAGCAGGTGCTCTACCCCGGCCCCAGCCCCGTTTGGCTCCAGGCTTTACAATTGTGCCCCCATGCTGACTGCCAACCATGCTGCTAACACCCTGCTGCTGACTCCGGGGCAACCTGCGCCCCTCTTCTCCTGATGATGACGATGAAGCCCCTTCATCACCCGGCTCCCAAGTGCGATCGGCTTCATCATCATCATCATCATCACCGAGTTGTGGCTGCACGTCACTGATGTTCTTGGTTTCCTCAACAGTGTCTGGCACAGGAGCTGGAACGCTCGCAACACCCACGACACTGTCCACATCACTATTTGTCTGCCTAGCTAAAGAAGCCACCTCCATTTCTTGGCTGGGCAGTAGCTGCTGACTGTCCTCTATCTGATCGTCCTCCTCACTAAAGAGTGGAGCTGAACCCAAAGCATAGGATACGTTGCTGGGGGAGGGAATGGCGTAGGACAGAGGCAATGGGAGGACAGGGACTGCTCTCGGGCCATGCCAACTCAGGGTTGTGTCAGAGGAAACTACCGACCCTAGACTGGGGGTCTCAGATGTAACTTGTGATGATGTTGATGAGCGTGTTAACCAATCTACCACGGCAGATGCGTTACTGGTGGAGACACGACCGCTAGCAGATACTGGCAGTTCAGGTCTCTCACCGTGACTCCTGCTGCCACTCGCTCCTAGTCTGCTGCGACCTCTGCCTGCTGAATCTTGGCCTCTGCCACTCCTATTTGAACATCCTTGCACTTGTCTGCCTGACATTTGTATGTATTTGAAATGCGCAATAGGTACGATAAAAAAATGTGTTTACTTTAAAAAGAAGACGCTAAATAAAGTGAGGAACTGCTTATCTGCACCAAATACTATAAAAATTGGCAATATGAGATGCCCTGCAGCCTGGTGTTTTGGCAGCAGACCAATTCAAAATGCAATACTTTGATTAAGCTGAGGAAGGATGAACAAGCGTATTTAGTATAACAGATAGGCTGCTAAGTGCAGGTTTGGGATGCCCTACGGCCTGGTGTTTTCTTTGTTAAAGGCAGACCAAAAACCAATTCAAAATGCAATACTTCGATTAAGCTGAGGGTGGATGAACAAACGTATTTAGTATAACAGATAGGCTGCTAAGTGAAGGTTTGGGATGCCCTGCGGCCTGGTGTTTTTTTTGTTAAAGGCAGACCAAAAACCAATTCAAAATGCAATACTTTGATTAAGCTGAGGAAGGATGAACAAGCGTATTTAGTATAACAGATAGGCTGCTAAGTGCAGGTTTGGGATGCCCTGCAGCCTGGTGTTTTTTTTGTTAAAGGCAGGAAAAAAAACAATTCAAAATGCAATACTTTGATTAAGCTGAGGAAGGATGAACAAGCGTATTTAGTATAACAGATAGGCTGCTAAGTGCAGGTTTGGGATGCCCTGCAGTCTGGTGTTTTTTTGTTAAAGGCAGACCAAAAACCAATTCAAAATTTAATACTTTGATTAAGCTGAGGAAGGATGAACGGTAACACAAAGTGCAACGTGGATATATTAACAACAATGCAGCAATTAAAAAAACATTTTAACCCTTTTGTTGCCAAGCACGTAACACCTACGTGCTGGCTTGGCTGGGCCTTAAGTGCCAAGCCCGTAGGTGTTACGTGCTTGAGTTTGATCGCTTCTAGTTTAAAAAATAAAAATAAAAAATACTCACCTGACCCCTTGTTGGATCCGGCCGGGTCTCCTCTTTAATTTGGTGCCATCCGATCCCCCGTGGGGGGTCGGATGGCTCCAGGAGAGCCCCCGGAATAGGCCGCCCCCCCCCCCGCTTCTGCAGCAGCAGCTGCTAACTGTAAAAAAAAAAAAAAAATAAAAATGACATTCACTTACCTCCATGTGCGCTGGCTCCCGCTGTCCCTCCTCTTCACCTGGGGGGCCTCCGATCCCCCCCCAGGACTTACCGATCTTCAGGAGGGAGCCTGGGAGGCTCTCTCCTCTCTTCTTCAAGATGGCGACCGCCATCTTGCCTCTAAGCCCCGCCCCCTTGGGGGCGGGGCTTATGACGTCATCCCGGTCCCGATCACCGGCTTCAGCTTTCTCAGCTTCTCAGATGCCGGTGATCGGTGCCCTGGAAGGAGGTGACAGGAGATCCTCTGATCTCCTGCCTTCTCCTTCTCTGGATGCCGATCACAGGCATCTGTCAGCTGAGCGGCGAGGGACAAGAGCTTGCAATCGAAGGTAAGTACAGTAAAAAAAAATTATTTTTTTTTAATAAAATACTTTTTTTTATTGTGTGGTGTTTTTTTTTTTACAGTTAACCCTTTGTGAGCTGGTAAGGGGTCCATGAGACCCCTTATACCAGTTCACATGGCTGGGGGGGTGGCATTGCCATTAACCCCCGCACCCCCATTACCTGCCTCCCCAAAGGCCAGGGGGGGGCAGAAGAGCCCGGGCCCACATAGGCTATGTGGGCTCGTAGGCTGCAGGGTGGGGGGGCCACCAAAGCTGGCCCCCCCACTCTGTGCCTACAAGCCCCCATAGCTGGTCCCGGGCTGGTTACTTTGGGTAAGGGGGACCCCACGTCATTTTTTTTTTTGGATTTTTAAGGGTTTTTAACCCTTAAAAATCCAAAAAAAAATGGGGTCCCCCTCCCCGGGAAGGGGGACCCTATGTCATTTTTTTTTTTAATTAACCATTTGTCATCCAGCAGCTATAAAAGACTTCTGGGCAGGAAAGGGTGTCTACCTATACATATGTGGTATCGCTGTAAGCGGGAGAAATTGGGGTTTCTCACGCAATAAGATTTTATTGACAAACTTACATTTTTTATTACAAAAAAACTCTACAAATTGTAAAAAAATATATTTTTTTTATTTTTTTTCACACATTTCACCCAAAAATGTTGAGAATACACCTAAAAAACACAAACAAGACATTTCATGTTAAAGCCCAGACTCTGTTGAAAAAAACAATATATAATTTTCCTGGGAAATCCCTGGAAATCCCTTCGAAAATGACAGTTGAACATGTGTAGCGCAAAACAGTCAAACTCAGTCTGGCAACAGGGAGTGGCAAATGCTGCAGGTAGGCTGGCAGCGAAAGGGTTAAAGGCAGGATACTCTAAAAGTTACACCTCTCTTTCACATGGCAGAGTTCCAATTGGAACTAAACCAACAGCTGCTGAAAACATTGTGCGGTTATTGTGATATAAAAGGTGGGGGGGCACAATGCCATGTAGATCAGGAATCTGCTGGTGAGATGAATTAACATCACACACTTGAAGGGACAATGACAAAGCAGGTCTAAAATAAATACAAAAATATTCAATCAAATATTTTATTCAAAAAACTATCAGTAACTAGCTATACATAATGTAGATTTCACAGGCCCCCAAAGCAAAATTCATAGTGAAAAGATAAAGCAGGTATACCCCTCGATTCAAAATGCAAAAGTTAATTGATTTCGGATCGAGAATCGTTAGTTTGGGTGGGTGTTAGTCATTTTTTCCTGTTTTTTTGGCCATTTCCGACTCGCACGAGCCTACGTACGATTTCGTATATGCTCTTACGATCATCGGAAGTTCGTTCCTAAATTGTAGGATCAAAACCTAAAACTTAGGATCAAAACCTAAAACTTAGGATCAAAACCTAAAACTTAGGATCAAAACCTAAAACTTAGGATAATCGGATGTGTTTACGTGTAATTCAGAGAGCAGTTTTCCAACCTCTAAATACGTTTTAAAAGAAAGCCACTTCCGACACCTTTTAGCAGTCGGATTGCTGTTCTTGAACAGGTTTTTTGGCTATGTGGAGGAGTCTGCGCGTCTTGAGCTCCAATGAACTGCATGTATCAGCATGGCCGAGGCCATAAATTGTATGGAAATGCATACCTGATTCAATACATTTCATGTATGCCTTATAAAAGCATTTTAATGTGGACCTTAATTAGTCCTTTGCATGTAAACCTTTATTATGCAATACATCCATATATTTGCGTTATTTAAAGAAACTTATGTCCTTTGTTATTTATTTTTAAATTGATGTACTAGAATAATATTTTTAAATTGAATTTATTGGTGTAGTTGTTTACCTTTGCTTTGTTTAATTATTTTAGCTCATCTTTGGTCAGATGCATCACACTTACTGAGGAGAGGAGAGCGGGATAAAGTGCAGGATGTGGGTTACTGCTGTATTTTGCACAGACACAGCAGAGCTGGGGGCACGGAAAGGTCAGAAATCAAAGAATGCAGAGCAACACAGTCACAAGGCCCTTTCTGTTTGCAGGCTGCCCGATAATACCTGACCCGCCATCTTGGCTGTTTCTAGGCTCATAACATGCAGAAGTTGCTGGGTGTTTTTTAATTTTTGAGAGCAATCTGTATGTAGAGGGTGTGGGTAACCACACAAAAAATTTAAAGTTGTACCATTTGAAGCCAAAATATTAAAATTAAATCCACAAGTAAAAAATGCAAGTTAACTAAAAATTAAACAAAGTAAGATTTACTTATGCAAATGCATTCATTAATGGTTGGTTACTACAAAATGAATGAAATAAAGAAAAATAAAAGACCAAATATTTAGAATGCACTTTAATGAGGTAAGTTTGTAGTGCGCAGGCGCAAGATCAGAAGGATTTACGTCCAGAGAAAAAAGGAAAAAGGGCAAAACCAATGTTGCAACCTGAGAAATGAAACGGAAAATTCAGGATGGAAACTGACATAGGTCTGATTCGCGAACTGCCATACGAACGGACGTACATTTTAGGATAGAAACGTATTAGCTTATAGAATCACTCGCAAGTTCATACGAGCGCATGAGCGTTCGGGAAAAATAGGATGATCGGCACCAAAATCAAAGCTGTAACATGTTTCTTTGAATCCACCCAATAGTGTACTTACTTATGCTGCAGACTACTGGGGGGGGGGGGGCAGTGGGGTCTAGCAGCACCATGAGTAATAAAACTCACACTGGGAGTTTTAAAACTAGCGCTGCTATTGTGCAATGTAATAAGCAGGGCAGGGTCCCTGCTGTTACATTGTAATAAATCTGGTTATCTCCCTGTTGTGTTACATTGTAACAGCCAGGGACATGGCTGATGTTGCAATTGTAACAAGAGTCGCACCCGACTAAGCTACATTGTATAGCAGGTGTGACGCATTTGTATGCAATGTTAGGGGCAGGCTGATTCAATACTAACGCCAGGTAGCGACAGATGAGCATCTGTAGCCCAGATTTCAGAGCGACCGCTAGTAGTCGCTGTGCTCCGCCATGGATCTTTGTTTCAGAGCGCCTCAGTCACTGGCCCGCATTGATGAATATGTTGTGTGAGTCGCAGCACTATACTGTATGGGAGCGAACGGTAGCGCCAGCTCAGTGCGACCGACTCACACCCCATTCATCAAAAGAACAGCCTCAAACATTGCCGGCGCTCAAAATTGGGTCGTTGTAGCCCACAGCGCCAGAAGCTGTGTGTTTAAAGTCTGATTTTGAACATGTATCCACTAGTAACAAAGCGAAAACATATGGAATTGTAATGGTTATTACAGTGTAACAAGAACACTTTAATACCAGACATGTAAGGAAAAAAGTTTTCAGTAATGTCCTTTTCTAGGCCAGGATACATGTCAGAAAGTTTTGAGATTTTATTTAAAAAAATTAAAAAAATTGGGATCAGGAAAGGGATTTATGGATCGTCCATTGAAATGTATGGGAGAGCGCCAGGTAGCGACAGGTACTGCTAGGCTGAAAACCAGCGCTGTACGCTGAGCCTGGGATAATGATGAATCGTACGCTACATGGCGTTGTTCTAGTCGCTCATCAGAATCGGCTTCATAAATGTGTAATTGCGTGCCGTTTCCGGCGTTCACCTGCCGCTACCTGGCGCTAGAGCTTCATGAATAAGGCCCTGTGCTGTCTACATGTACACAGTAGTAGGAGCCATGGGTTTCCCAGGATGAAGCAAATATGCCATCAGCTTGTTCCCCCAGCTGCTAGCGTAAAGCGAATGGCAACCCAGCCATAAAAAAGACCACATGGGGTAGCCACAGAGCCAGTAGCAGCTGCCTTCCCTGCCTCTATAGTATGTACGCCCATAATAACTAGATATAACTGTGTAAGAAATAACAAAGAGTGACAGGACAGTGTGCAGAGTGTATCTATAGAAGGGGCAGATGTGCGACCCCATTGATACCCCATTATTATTGCTCCTCCACCTTAGCTATAATATTAGTGCTCACTTGGCATCATTTACAGAACGGGACCACCATCGTCCATATCCATGGCTGTTACAATGTAACACAACAGGGAGATGACCAGATTTATTAAAATGTAACAGCAGGGACCCTGCCCTGCTTATTACATTGCACAATAGCAATGCTAGTTTTAAAACTCCCAGTGTGAGTTTCATTACTCCTGGTGCTGCTAGACCCCACCGGCCCCCCAGTAGTCTGCAGCATAAGCGAATCCAACTGAGTTAAAAAAAGTCTGACCTCAGAGTAGCATAGCAAAGCTGAACCTCCCAGTACCTGCGAGTAGCCATTCAGAAATGCTTGGCACACATATGCTCAGGGAAGCAGCCCGCACATGCGCCGCAGATGAGGGTGAGTAAAATGGGCAATCCAGACAATTTCACACATTGGAGCTGCAATAGGATGACGGAATTGCCACCACCATTTATTTGGGCAGTTTGCAGACCAGAGGGGTAAAAATTGTTTCTGACACCCATCCCCCAGTCCCCTTTTCATACCAAAAAAAAATACCTGCTTAGCAAATGTCCCTTGCTCTAAAAGTGGAGTAAACACAGGCAATCCCCAGTTACAAGACTGTAAGAAATAGAGAATTCTCATAAGATATAAAATATTAGAGATATAAGTTTAAATATCTAAACTAGGTCTCCAAGTAGCTGTCCTAGCCTCTTAGTTGCTAATTTGGTATCAACCCAGACATCTTGGCTGCGGTCGGGTGGACACAATAGATTTGGGTGTATAAAGGATTCTTAACTATGTAATGTAAATGAAGTCAATACCCGCCCATGCCCATCTGTGAGCAGATGGGCTGGCTAAAGGGAGGGGCTAGTCCTTTCCAACAGGAAGTGAGGCGTCCTAGAATGAGGTGGAGTAATATTTGGGGAGTTGATAGGGGACCAAGGAGGAGAAAGGACACGTGGGCATGAGGGCCCTGTATTGGTAACTATCAGCAAGTAACTTTAGGCCTATTTGGCAATTGTACTTAGCAATAGTACATTTTAGAAATAGTTTTATGTATTTGTTTAGTCCCTGTGATACCTGTACTGTCTAGTGGTTAATGTAACTATTTAGGCCCTTATTTTTATATATATTTTGTATTATTTTTACACATGTACTGCTGTCTTGTATCATAGGTCTGTGCACAATATAATCTTTTATACTTTCTCATTGGTGTGATTCCTTTCGTCATCCACAGCCTAGAACCTACAGTGGGCAGTTATTGTTATATTAATCATTGATATTTTTATTGATGTTTTATAATAATAATAATTGTTAACAAGACCACCTGCTGGTTCCCCTCACACCTTCGTTAGACAGAAAGGAACGAGTCACGACACCTGGCTGGAAAGCCGCAATGCCAGGGGAAACTTGAAATGGATCTCTTAAGTGGCCTGGCACCAGCTTGGTACCGGGAATTACAGAACCTGGAAGTCATAAAGTACGCAGGGTTATCTTTTGTGCGATTCTTGGACACTCTGTTACGGAGAACCAAGCCCAGCATCACATTGATCAGATGGGTTTGGACCCATAAGATGCTCAGTGTCTGACCTAGTCATTTAACACAGAACCAGAACCAGGGCCCTACGACCTTCCTCCACAAAGTTATGATCCATAAATCGTTATACCAATTATAGCTAAGAGGAGACTGAGACTCCCTCCCGAGAGGAGAGGGAGTACATGATGAGGGATAAAGGTCTGGTCACTATCTGGGGGGGGTCACGTGGTACGCACTGAAAGTACCAGGAATTTGCTGGTGGTTTCATGCTTCCCGGGTGTCATCCTGTTTTACTACATATCAACCTGCCATTTTTCTTTGCTCATATTCTGTTTGTAATTACCACTTGTAATCTGCTATTCAGACCTGTATATGACCTCTCATTACTTGTACATCGCCTAGTGTGCACTTATCATAATTAAAAGAAATCGCCAATTGGCTGATTTCATAGGTGCCGGGTGACATGCAAACGCCAGCGTTTCTGGCTTTCACACTGGGCGCACCCCCTCCCCGTGCCTAGCCATTCAGATGGGCACAGGCTGCGCACAGCTGCAGGGTAGCTGGGGATGCGACAGCCGGCGGTTGCTGCATCGCGGCAGCCGCTGGTAAAGGTGAGCATACCAGTGACCCCGGGGGTTTCACACAGCGGGGCATCCTGCTATAGAATGCCCTGGCTAGGAGCTGGCCCCCTGGAATCTAAAAGATGACAAGGGTTTTGATCTGCTTTAAATACGGCTGGCACAGCCAGAAGTCGGTAAAGGCAGCAATGTTTCAAGACAGACAACGTGGCCAGAAGTTGAGGCAAGCAGCAAAGGTTCTAATGAGGAGGATGTAGCCAGAGGTTCGGGCAGGTAGCATGACTTCAGGAGTGAATGGTGTAGCCAGATGTTTGGGCAAAAAGCAATGGTTCAAGAGCCTAAGGAAACAGCAGTGCGGACAATGAAGCAGGAGGATGGGGCAGCCAGCAAAGGAGTGGAGGGTGCACCAGAGGTTGGAAAAGGCAACAACGGTTCAACAGCAGACGACATAGCCAGAAGTCGGACAGGCAGCAAAGGTTCAAGATGTAGAACATAGTCAGAATTTAGGGCAGATAGAGAGGGCTTAAGAGTGGAGAACAATAGGGCAGACAGGAAAGGTTTCAGGGAGAAGGATGTAGCCAGAAGTTGGGGCAGGCAGCAGAAGTTCAAAATGTAATGGTGCAAAACGTTGAATTTGGTGCAAGAAGCAAAGGTCCTGTCTTCGTTGTGAGCCTGCAACCCCCAATCTCCACAGCCAGCTTCACCTATAGACAAGGTTTGGCGGGGGCCTCGCCGGACACGGTTTCCCCCAGGACTTGATGGCTCAAAGATTGTAGGCTCACGGGGAGTGAAGACAGATAAACGGAAGGTCAGACTGGGCGAAGTAGGTAAGTACTGGAACAGTTCGGGTGGTTCGGAAACAATTCGGGTTCTCAGGAGAAATCAAGCGAAGTCAGACGTCAAGCCAAAGGTCACACCGGGAGGTCAGAGAGCTGCGCGGTACAAAGGGATAAGGCGGAGACGTGGCGGGGTTCAAGCAAATGGTCAATAACAATATGTACAGGAAATCACAGGAGAAATCACAAAGCCAGCTAAACGCTATCACAGGCACTGACACACTGAAGTGGTAATCCCTTTATAGGACTGAACCTGACAGGATTGGGCAGGGAGGCAGTGACTGCGATTGGTGCACTTTGGATCTGTGTGCTGATTGGTGCACTTAGAGACCTCTGGGCTGATTGCCCCATCTGAAATTTAAAGGCGTACTGCCCAGAACTGGACCTCCTAGGATTGGCTCTTTTACACAGCCTCCGGCGGCCGAGCTGAGGACATAGCTGACTGTGCTCGCGCACAAGCACGAGCCGAATGACAGTGGACGAGGGAGGAGGCCGCCTGAGGCAGAAGCGGCTGCCGGGCAGAAGAATCCCCGGCCAGCCGCCTAAGGACACCACGGGCACGGACTGAAGATAAATCATTCATGACAGGTCCAAGAATCTAAGGCATAGCTATAACTCTGCCAGAAGCTCAAATGGTAAAGCTGGAGGATGGGGCAGGCAGAAATGATTCAAGAGTGGAGGGTGTAGCCAAGGGTTGGGACAGGCATCGATGGTTCAAGATATACAGAAGATGGGCAAAGCAGCGAAGGTTCAAGAGTGGAGAAGTGAGGTTCCAGTGAGGAGCATGTAGCGGGAGGTTGGGGCAGGCAGAAAAGATTCAAGAGTGGAGGGTGTAGCCAATGGTTGGGACAGGCAGCAATGGTTCAAGATGTATAACATGGCCAGAAGATGGGGAAAGCAGTGAAGGTTCAAGAGTGGAGAAGTGAGGGCAAGCAGAGAAGGTTCCAGTGAGGAGCATGTAGCGGGAGGTTGGGACAGGCAGGGAAAGTACAAAAGTGAATGGTGAGGCCAGAAGTTGGAGCAAGAAGCAACAGTTCAAGAGCAGGGAGCACAGCCAAATGTTGACTGCAAAGGTTCAAGAGCTGAAGACAGCAGCTCGGAGGATGTAGCTGGAGCTTGAGGCAGGAATCAAGGTTCAACCCCTATCTGTGGCTAAGTGTCAGGATATTGATATACTCACCCAGAGAAGTAGCTGAGCTTTCTGGCACCCGGGGCAATTATTCAAAATGGCGCCCCCCCTGACCTGCTGCGCCCCGGGGCAAATGCCCCTCCTGCTCCCCCCTAGCTACTCCCCTGTAACTCAACTCTTCCTTGTTTCTGTGATGTATCAAGGCTTACTATTGGGGTGGGAATCTCCTGGTGTATGTGGACCTTTAGCATGGTTTAAAGGACTTAAAGGTGGTTGTCTTCTTTTTACTCTACAAATACATTATATGGCTAAAGAGCTCCTCCGGCATTATATACAGATGCTTGTACAATAGTTAATAGGGTGTCTAGCTTCATTATTTGTCTACCCTCTCAACTTAGGGCTACTAGCCTGGTTGACCTGCCAAAGGGACTGGTATGCCCAGGGCTTGGAGGCTGAATGGGGAATTTTTCTGTGATGCTAATGGAATCCCCACAAGCCAACAAAAGCCTCTCCCCAAGGCGGTGTCATCACTCCTCTGGTGAGACACCAAAGAAGGAGAAGGGAGGACCTGTGACCCCCTGATGACTAAATACATCATCAGACAGTGTCTACAGTCTGATGATGTGGAGCATTAGACCACCAGTTTAGCCCTATGATTGGTGGTCTATGCCACTACTCTTTGCCATGTTTCTACTTTCAGAATCAGCTAACAAGACAGGAGAGGGCATCCATGATGAGGTGAGCTGCTGAATGACAGTTTATACACTTTCCCCTCGATTCAAAATGCAAAAGTTAATTGATATCGGATCTGGAATCGGAAGTTTGGGTGGGTGTCATTTTTTCCTGTTTTTTTGGCCATTTCCGACTCGCACGAGCCTTCGTCCGATTTCGTATATGCTCTTACGATCATCGGAAGTTCGTTCCTAAATTGTAGGATCAAAACCTAAATTGTAGGATCAAAACCTAAATTGTAGGATCAAAACCTAAATTGTAGGATCAAAACCTAAATTGTAGGATCAAAACCTGAAACTTAGGATAATCGGATGTGTTTAGGTGTAATTCAGAGAGCAGTTTTCCAACCTCTAAATCCGTTTTAAAAGAAAGCCACTTCCGACACCTTTTAGCAGTCGGATTGCTGTTCTTGAACAGGTTTTTTGGCTATGTGGAGGAGTCTGCGCGTCTTGAGCTCCAATGAACTGCATGTATCAGCATGGCCGAGGCCATAAATTGTATGGCAATGCATACCTGATTCAATACATTTCATGTATGCCTTATAAAAGCATTTTAATGTGGACCTTAATTAGTCCTTTGCATGTAAACCTTTATTTTGCAACACATCCATATATTTGCGTTATTTAAATAAACTTATGTCCTTTGTTATTTATTTTGGAATTGATGTACTAGAATCATATTTTTAATTTGAATTTATTGGTGTAGTTGTTTACCTTTGCTTTGTTTAATTATTTTAGCTCATCTTTGGTCAGATGCATCACACTTACTGAGGAGAGGAGAGCGGGATAAAGTGCAGGATGTGGGTTACTGCTGTATTTTGCACAGACACAGTAGAGCTGGGGGCACGGAAAGGTCAGAACTCAAAGAATGCAGAGCAACACAGTCACAAGGCCCTTTCTGTTTGCAGGCTGCCCGATATTACCTGACCCGCCATCTTGGCTGTTTCTAGGCTCATAACATGCAGAAGTTGCTGGGTGTTTTTTAATTTTTGAGAGCAATCTGTATGTAGAGGGTGTGGGTAACCACACAAAAAATTAAAAGTTGTACCATTTGAAGCCAAAGTTTTAAAATTAAATCCACAAGTAAAAAATGCAAGTTAACTAAAAATTAAACAAAGTAAGATTTACTTATGCAAATACATTCATTAATGGTTGGTTACTACAAAATGAATGAAATAAAGAAAAAAAAAACCAAATATTTAGAATGCACTTTAATGAGGTAAGTTTGTAGTGCGCTAGGGATGAGCGAATCGATCCGGACGAACCCGGATTCGATCCGAATTTTAGGAAAAATTTGATTCGGATCGAATCCGAATTTCCCCGCGATTCGATCGCTCGAAGTTTTCCTTTAACATCCATTCATTTACATTTACAGGCATTCTAAGATGGCGGACGGGACATGTCTGGACATCTATCCCGCGCCAGTGCAAGCTGGGGCAGTCACATGCAGCCTATCAGCAGCCAGCAAGCCCGGTGACGTCACAGCGCTATTTAAGTCGGCCATCTTGCTTTTCCTTCCTCATTTCTCTATTGCATTCGTGAGAGACAGAACGCTGTGTAGCTGAGGGAGAGAGGCAGTTAGACAGGCAGGGACAGACAGGGACAGGCTGGAGACAGGCAGGAGACAGACAGAAAGTCAGCGAAAAACAGGGAAAGGTAGGAAAAATCGGAGGCTGTCACAGGGAGATTTATTTTTTTTTTCATCCAGCCTGAGTGTTACTAGCTGGCTGACAGGCTTTGTTAGCGTTTTCAGGCTGCTTATACTAACTAACTGTGCATATATACTGAACTGATCTTAAGTCTGCTGTGAGGCATCCCATTCTGTGACTACAGCAGCCTCTGTTTAAGACCATATAACCATTTGCACTTATTATAATTGAAATTAGCCCTGATAAAGACACTTTTGCTGGGCATAGCACTACTGGACCCTGACAGGTCCACTTCTTTTTTGGGGCATCCCATTCTGTGACTACAGCAGCCTCTGTTTAAGACCATATAACCATTTGCACTTATTATAATTGAAATTAGGCCTGATAAAGACACTTTTGCTGGGCATAGCACCACTGGACCCTGCCAGGTCCACTTCTTTTTTGGGGCATCCCATTCTGTGACTACAGCAGCCTCTGTTTAAGACCATATAACCATTTGCACTTATTATAATTGAAATTAGGCCTGATAAAGACACTTTTGCTGGGCATAGCACTACTGGACCCTGCCAGGTGCACTTCTGTTGTGGCATCCCATTCTGTGACTACAGCAGCCTCTGTTTAAGACCATATAACCATTTGCACTTATTATAATTGAAATTAGCCTGATAAAGACACTTTTGCTGGGCATAGCACTACTGGACCCTGCCAGGTCCACTTCTTTTTTGGGGCATCCCATTCTGTGACTACAGCAGCCTCTGTTTAAGACCATATAACCATTTGCACTTATTATAATTGAAATTAGGCCTGATAAAGACACTTTTGCTGGGCATAGCACTACTGGACCCTGCCAGGTCCACTTCTTTTTTGGGGCATCCCATTCTGTGACTACAGCAGCCTCTGTTTAAGACCATATAACCATTTGCACTTATTATAATTGAAATTAGGCCTGATAAAGACATTTTTGCTGGGCATAGCACTACTGGACCCTGCCAGGTGCACTTCTGTTGTGGCATCCCATTCTGTGACTACAGCAGCCTCTGTTTAAGACCATATAACCATTTGCACTTATTATAATTGAAATTAGGCCTGATAAAGACACTTTTGCTGGGCATAGCACTACTGGACCCTGCCAGGTGCACTTCTGTTGTGGCATCCCATTCTGTGACTACAGCAGCCTCTGTTTAACACCATATAACCATTTGCACTTATTATAATTGAAATTAGGCCTGATAAAGACACTTTTGCTGTGCATAGACTTACTGCTGCCTGCCAGGTGCACTTCTGTTGGGGCATCCCATTCTGTAACATAGCATACCCCTCTTTATTTACACTAAGCAGCTCTCTTATTTACACTAAGCAGGCCTGTTGGAGGCTGAGTGTTACTGCTCACTTTTGGTGTGCATTATATTCTGTTTCATATAGACCCACCGCTGCCCGGGGGTTCTTAAAATATCACCTACTACCACGCCAGTTAGACTATGTCGGGCAGACAAGTGCCTGGAAGTGAAAAGAGGAGTGGCAGAGGCCAAGATTCCGCAGGCAGAGCTCGCATCAGACTGGGGGCCAGTAGCAGCAGGAGTCACGCTGAGAGACCTAATCTGCCAGTATCTGCTAGCGGTCGGGTCTCCACCAGTAACGCATCTGCCGTGGTAGATTGGTTGACGCGCTCATCAACAACATCATCACAACTTACGTCTGAGACCCCCAGTCTAGGGTCGGTAGGTTCCTCTGACACAACCCTGAGTTGGCATGCCCCAAGAGCAGTCCCTGTCCTCCCATTGCCTCTGGCCTACGCCGTTCCCTCCCCCAGCGATGTATCCTATGCTTTGGGTTCAGCTCCACTCTTTAGTGAGGAGGACCATCAGATAGAGGACAGTCAGCAGCTACTGCCCAGCCAAGAAATGGAGGTGGCTTCTTTAGCTAGGCAGACAAATAGTGATGTGGACAGTGTCGTGGGTGCTGCGAGCGTTCCAGCTCCTGCGCCAGACACTGTTGACGAATCCACGAACATCAGTGACGTACAGCCACAACTCGGTGATGATGATGATGACGATGAAGCCGATCGCACTTGGGAGCTGGGTGATGAAGGGGCTTCATCGTCATCATCAGGAGAAGAGGGGCGCAGGTTGCCCCGGAGTCAGCAGCTGAGGTAGCAAGGTGGTAGCAGTCAGCATGGGGGCACAATTCCAAAGGCTGGAGCCGGCCGGGGCCGGGGCCGGGGTAGAGCACCTGCTGTGCGGCAGTCTACCTTATCTGGAGGTAGTGGAGCAGGGGTTCCTGGAGTTGGCAACAGCAGCAGTGAATCAGTGAGGCCAGGGGGTGGGAAAAGTAGCTACTCGGCAGTGTGGCAGTTTTTCCTGAAGCATCCGCAGGAGGGTAACATGGCCACATGCAAGATGTAGGCAGAAGGTGAAGCGTGGCCAGGGTCCAAATGTTGGCACCACGGCCCTGTGTCAACATATGATGCGTCACCATAAAGCGACCTGGGAGAACCGAGGCTCCCAAGGGGTGGTCCAGTCTGCTTCCTCACCAAGTGAGCTCCCAATTTCTGCCAGCCAAGGCTCCAGCACCTCAGCCGAAGGCAGCTGTGCGTCATACCCATCCTCTGTCGCTCCTGCTCCTCCTCCTCCTCCTCCAAGTCATGCATCCCGCCAGCAATCCATCAGCGAAGCCATGTCCAAGAGACAGCAGTATGTGCCCACTCATCCTGAGGCGCAGAAGCTGAATGTGCTCCTGTCCAAGTTGCTGGTGCTGCAGTCGCTCCCTTTTCAGGTGGTGGAAACTGCACCTTTCAGAGAACTGATGGCTTGTGCCGAGCCGAGGTGGAGAGTCCCAAGCCGTCATTTCTTTGCCAAGAAGGCAGTACCAGCGCTGCACACTTTTGTTGAACAGAAGGTGGGCCAGTCCTTGAGCCTGTCGGTGTGTAGCAAAGTGCATGGCAGCGCCGACATCTGGAGCTGTAACTACGGTCAGGGACAGTACATGTCGTTTACGGCCCACTGGGTGAATGTGGTCCCTTTGCAGCAGCAGCAGCAACTTGGACAGGTCACGCCGCTTCGGCCTCCGCGCTCCCTGCCCGTTGGGCCTGTGACACCGTGCGACTCGGCCTCCTCATCCTCCGCCATCTCCTCACCCTCCACTGTAGGCTCAAGTCTCAGTGCCCCTCCAGTCTACCATGTGTGCAGGGCACGGAGGTGTCATGCAGTGCTTCACATGGTTTGTCTTGGCGAACGGAGTCACACAGGGGAGGAACTGCTTAAATTTATTCATCAGGAAATCCAAACATGGCTTACTCCAAGAAAACTTAAAATGGGAATCATGGTTACCGACAATGGGAAGAACATTTTGTCTGCGCTGCGCCAAGGAAGCCTGACCCATGCCCCCTGCATGGCTCACGTCTTCAATCTGGTTGTCAAGCGGTTTCTGAAGTGTTCCCCCCATCTGCAAGACATCCTAACAACTTCAAGGAAACTTTGCATGCACTTCAGCCACTCCTACACCGCCAAACACACCCTTCTTGAGCTACAGCGTCAGAATGGTATCCCCCAACATAGTCTGATTTGCGATGTTTCCACCCGTTGGAATTCCACCCTTCACATGTTGGACCGATTATATGAACAGAGAAAAGCCATCACGGATTTCCTGATGATCCAAGCAGATAGGGGGACTCCCCTGTGTAACTTCAATGTCAACCAGTGGCAGCTCATACGTGACACCTGCCGTTTGCTCAGGCCCTTTGAGGAAGCCACTTTATTTGTCAGTCGGCAGGATTACGGGATGAACGACGTGATTCCACTGCTTCATGTACTACAGCACATGTTGGAAACCATGGCTGGTCAGGGCACTGGAGACATGGCGTTTACATCTTACGGCCACATGAACCCCGTTGGAGCTGAACTGGAGGAGGAGGAGGAAGAGGAGGAGGAGGAGTTGCCCAGCGAAACACAGTTTAGGCTTGGCGAAATGGCTGGTTTATCTAGTCAGCGGACAGGAGAGGAGGAGCAGGAGCAGCCAGAGGAGCTAGAGGTTTTTGAGGAAGGCGAGACAGCGGACCCGGGCACACCGTGGCAGTATGCAGTGGAGATGGAGACAGGTAGTCCATCCGAGTCACTTGCGCAAATGGCACGAAGCATGCTCACGTGCTTGCGTAGTGACCCCAGAATTGTTTCCATCTGTCGGCGGGATGACTTCTGGCTGTCCACCTTATTGGACCCTCGCTTCCGGCACAAAATGGGGGCATTTTTTAAACCCACCGAGAGGGAGGACAAACTCAACTACTACAAAGACATTCTACGTAGGCAGTTGGCCGATGCCTATCTGCGCCATGGTCCATACTCTCGCAGGTCTGACTCGAGGGGACCTCTGCGCTCACCTTCCACTGCCATGGCCGCTGGGGGGGGTTGGCAGCAGCAGCAGCAGCAGCTCCATCAGCAGCAGCAGCCTCAGTCTTCAGTCGCTAATGAGTAGCTTTCTACACCCGCATAGTGAGGCTACTCATGAGCAGCAGGAAGACCTGGAGCAGGACCTGAACCAGCAGGTCATGTCATACTTTGACATGACCATGCTAACACACCTTGAGGATCCGCTGGACTTCTGGGCAGCCAAACTTGATTTGTGGCCGCAACTAGCAGAGTTTGCCCTGGAAAAGCTGTCCTGCCCGGCAAGTAGCGTGCCATCTGAGCAGGTGTTTAGTGCGGCGGGGGCCATAGTTACGGCGAGGAGAACTCGTCTGTCAACTAAAAATGTGGAGAGACTCACCTTTGTCAAAATGAATCAGGGATGGATCAGCCAGGATTTCCACCCACCAATGCCTGATGCATGCGACTAGATTCAGCATGGTGCCACGTTTTACACTTTCCAAATGTTGCAAAACATATTTATGTCTTTAGGCCATTTTTTGGGCTCCTGCTGCTGCTGCTGCCAACTCCAGGGTGTGATTCATCCAATTTTTGGGCTCCTGAAGCCAACTCCAGTGTATATTTGGGCTCCTGCTGCTGCTGCTGCCAACTCCAGGGTGTGAATCATCCAATTTTTGGGCTCCTGAAGCCAACCCCAGTGTCTCTTTAAAGTAATGTTTGGGCTCCTGCTGCTGCTGCCAACTCCAGGGTGTGATTCATCCAATTTTTGGGCTCCTGCTGCTGCCAACTCCAGTGTCTCTTTAAAGCAATGTTTGGGCTCCTGCCCCTCATAGTGATGCCACTTCAACTCTCTTGAATTCAATTGTACCGCTCTGCGATTCTATTAGCGATGCCTCTGATCTGCATGTGATATTTCTTCAAAGTATTATTTAACTAACCCAGCATGCATCCTGTGCGTGTTACAGCAAGGCAGAATGGTTTACAACCCTATTGAGGCTCTAGGAGGCTCAGAAATAGCCGTTTTTAATAGCGATTCGTCGCGAATTTATTCGGGTCGAAACGATTTTGTCGGAAAATTCGGCGAATCAGTCGAATCAAATTTTTCAAAAGTTCGCTCATCTCTATAGTGCGCAGGCGCAAGATCAGAAGGATTTACGTCCAGACATAAAAGGAAAAAGGGCAAAACCAATGTTGCAACCTGAGAAATGAAACGGAAAATTCAGGATGGAAACTGACATAGGTCTGATTCGCTAACTGCCATACGAACGGACGTACATTTTAGGATAGAAACGGATTAGCTTATAGAATCACTCGCAAGTTCATACGAGTGCACGAGCGTTCGGGAAAAATAGGATGATCGGCATCAAAATCAAAGCTGTAACATGTTTCTTTGAATCGACCCCTTTGTCTACAGAGTCCCTTTAAGCTTTTAATTTTTCTATTAAAGTTTATTTTTTGCAATGTGCATGTTTCCTGTGGACATGTAACAAAGTGCAGAGACAGTGGGCTAACTAAATGTGACAGGGCCCTGGTGCAAACATTAAATGGTGCCCTTTCTGGACTCGTGTAGTAAACCTTTTTCTGTCTTTTAACTCAATAGGATGCAATTAGACAACTAATGACTGACACAACAAACTGCTGTTTTCTTCATCTAAATGAGGCCAAGTGAGCACAAATATGATAAATAAGGTGTAGAAGCAACAATGATGGGCCCCCTAACTTTCTGGGCCCCCTGGACTGCAGCCCCTGCACCCCTCAAGATATGCCCCTGGGCATAGAGGCTGGTATGTTGACAATGCCCATAGGGCAACATAGCAGCCCCTACGGCTGGGCAGAAGTGGGACCATTGTTTTAAATTTGTAACCAATCAGTGTTTACCCCCTCCTCCTACATTTAGAGATGCTCAAAAGTCTTGGTTGCGGTGGGTTTTGGTCCACTTTAAATGATGCTGAAGGTCCGGTTAAAGTCCTATTTGGCTTTTTTTCAATGAAAAGATGGATGTGCTGTGTACTTATGATGCCAGTCTAGAGTAGGTGTCGTTTATACATGAAAGGCCAGGTGTCTACAACAGGGTGTAAATCAAACATAGCTTAGCACCAATAAAAGGAAGGCAAAGCTGCTCTGGATTAATGGGTCAGCACTATAGTAAAAGAAAATAAGCCTGACTATAAAGGTATAAAGAAAGCAGGCATGTAGGTGACAGAGAGATACATAACATTACATAGAAGGAGGAAAGACTGGCTATAAATGCTGCTGAAGGGCAAAAGGGGGATGAAATGTCCACATCAGGTAAGAGGGGAGGGGAAAGGCTTTTTCTTATATATTGGCGACATAACCCCAAAAAACTCTCAAATATTAGAAATAAGGAGAAGAATTATATTGATGGGGACAAGGATGTGGCTGACCATATCAAAAAGCTAGTTCAGTATTTTCAGAGTCGTGGCTTTTAAAGTGGACCAAAACCCACCACAATCGGCCCAGGAATCTATAAGATTCCCAGGCCTATCGATTCCCTCCCCCAGGGGCAATCACGATTTTGGATGCCCCGGGGGGAGGGAATCGATAGGCCTAGGTGGGCTGTGTGAAACCACCCAGGTCGCCTCATACACTTACGTTGGTAACCGGTCCAACGGCGCATGCACAATCCGCAGCTGCATCCCCGCTATCCTTCGGGCCATTTGTGAATGGCCGGCGTGGGCATGCTCCCTGTTAGGGAACACCGCTCAGAACGCTACTGGTTTAACCCTGTAAACTTTCAGTCAACCTCTGGGGATCCAGATCCACTACAGAAACAGTACCTAAACCTATGCAACTGGGCAAAATGCGACCACCCTTGTCTACTGAGGATCAAGGACAACCATCGCTCTCAAAATTTGTGCCTGTACTGCAGGGAATTTTGTGGCCAATTGCCAGGCTTAACGCCCAGGTTGGAGTACTTCTAACCCCTGCCCTGCCAGGTGCTGTTTTGCCTTGTGTGAGGCCCACTTACCTGCTCTACTTTTTTTTTCAGCTGCCCGACAGAAAGATTAAAGTCGCGGCCATTGTGGACTCAGGGGCGTGCAGTTGCTTTTTGGACTGAAGATTTGCCAACAAACATAACATTCCCATCCAACCTAAATCAAGTCCATAAGTGCAGGTCCGATCCATTTTGAAATTCCTGTGTTGCCCGTCTTAATCAAACCTCATCATGCAGAACTCGTCCGTTTTGAAATCCTGCCCTCTGCTATCTACCCAGCCATCCTAGGCATGCCCTGGCTAAAGGTCCTTAATCCCAATATTGATTGGACACTTGGCTTGATTGTGTTTAAATCAGACTATTGCTCCTAAAATTGAGACATCTGGGAATCCTCACTTCCTCTTTAAGCAATCTGTGCCATTGTTTCTAAAACCTCTCTACCGGAACCTTTTATTTCTTGAGTGTGAGTGCTGGGTGCAGCAGAGTCATAATTCATATAGACATTAATAGTATAACAGGAACTGGCTTTACTGGAACATGAATGCAGTAAGAGAATGGTGCATTACACAGACAAGAAAAAATGGAAGTAAAGTACCATAGCGCAACTGAATGCACAGGAAATCTGATAACTGAAATCTGCAAGATGAGTGAACAGTGCAGCCAGGCAGTAGGAAAAGGAAGCAGGATGCTCGGCTGTATGTAGTTTACTTGCAAAAAGTTACTTTTTTTTGCTAGCGGGGGGGGGGGAGCCAAGTATGTAAAATTTACGAGATTGGCGCTTAACGATAGGAGAGGCAGCCACATCAATTTTATGTGTCTGGCGTTAGAAAGTTTAAAGGGTTAAACATGCTGTTGTCAGGATCTGGGGTGCTAACGGCAATGACTCTGGAAACAGTTCTTAGTTGAAATAATAAGCGGTTTATTCAAGACAAAGTCCAACAGAAAAATCTCTTAAATTCAGAGTATAATGCAGGGTACAGTGCAGTACAGTCAGCGGTTTCCTCACCAGCTTTAGCAATGTCCAGTGTTTGATAGGTACAGAGTATTGCAAGTCTTTAATATCACAGGTTCACTTTCAGGGCATACAAGCCCAGGCTGCTAATCCACAGGTCCAAAAAGACATAACACATAAAGTCATTCGGATTCAGTTCAGACCTGTAGGTTTTGGGAGCAGCAAGGCACAGGCTCCTCATTCCAGTCTCTCCTTCTCCACACTGGAAGCCTCAGCAGCTCCTTTTATTTGGCTTCCTTCCTTCAATTAATCTAATCACCTGGAAAGACCTGGGAGTAGGGGAAAACCCATAGAGGACTGGGGATGTGGACTGGAACTCTGTTATCCCGGCCTGGATCATGCCTGGCTGAAAAAACCAAGGGAAATATAGACACCATCCACCACTTTTCCATACACTTTACCACATTGCCTAGGATAAGCATACATCTATCATGAGAACATACACAAATACAGGCAGACTGGATGGACTACATGTTCCCTTCTATGTTTCTATGTAACAAAATAACTTTCAAAGCTTTTATTGTGATTCACTTGAAAAAAGTGCACTTTTTCTCCCAATTCAGGACGCATTAAAAGTGACATATTGACATGAGCTGATCTACATCTTACGAGTCTTCGGAATGTTCGGAGTGAGATGACATACGTGTACTTCAGACTTGTTCCTGATTTTATAACCATCCAGAAATGCATATGACTGCTATCATACTGTAAACCATTTACAGTAGATAGCAGACCCACCTCTATAACAATCTCACATCATAAAGCATATTTATGATACTTACGACAACAGCATGACCATAGTTATTCTAAAGGTGAGATGTGCTCACTATCTCTAACACGGTCTCTGGGACAGTAGAATTAACTCTAGGGCCCACCCCATACTTTTACTAGCTTATATTCAGGGCTCATGCACAGAAATATTATAGCAAACTGTATTGCATCCGTGTGTGCATTTGGAATGCCACAAATATACATATATACATAGTTCAGTTTTTGGTGATAGAGGTCCTCAAAGAGGCCCATCATAGAAACATAGAAGGGTGGCGGCAGAAGGAGACATACGCTCCATCCAGTCTGCCATTATGTGTATACTGTATGTTCTCTTTATCTTATGTGTATACTGTATGTTCTCTGTATCTTATGTATATACTGTATGTTCTCTGTATCTTATGTGTATATTGTATGTTCTCTGTATCTTATGTATATACTGTATGTTCTCTGTATCTTATGTGTATACTGTATGTTCTCTGTATCTTATGTGTATACTGTATGTTCTCTGTATCTTATGTATATACTGTATGTTCTCTGTATCTTATGTATATACTGTATGTTCTCTTTATCTTATGTGTATACTGTATGTTATCTTTATCTTATGTGTATATTGTATGTTCTCTTTATCTTATGTGTATATTGTATGTTCTCTGTATCTTATGTATATACTGTATGTTCTCTTTATCGTATGTGTATACTGTATGTTCTCTGTATCTTATGTATATACTGTATGTTCTCTGTATCTTATGTATATACTGTATGTTCTCTGTATCTTATGTGTATACTGTATGTACTCTTTATCTTATGTGTATACTGTATGTACTCTTTATCTTATGTGTATACTGTATGTTCTCTTTATCTTATGTGTATACTGTATGTTCTCTGTATCTTATGTATATACTGTATGTTCTCTGCATCTTATGTATATACTGTATGTTCTCTGTATCTTATGTGTATACTGTATGTTCTCTGTATCTTATGTGTATACTGTATGTTCTCTGCATCTTATGTATATACTGTATGTTCCCTGTATCTTATGTATATACTGTATGTTCTCTGTATCTTATGTGTATACTGTATGTTCTCTGTATCTTATGTATATACTGTATGTTCTCTGTATCTTATGTGTATACTGTATGTTCTCTGTATCTTATGTATATACTGTATGTTCTCTGCATCTTATGTATATACTGTATGTTCTCTGTATCTTATGTATATACTGTATGTTCTCTGTATCTTATGTGTATACTGTATGTACTCTTTATCTTATGTGTATACTGTATGTACTCTTTATCTTATGTGTATACTGTATGTTCTCTTTATCTTATGTGTATACTGTATGTTCTCTGTATCTTATGTGTATACTGTATGTTCTCTTTATCTTATGTATATACTGTATGTTCTCTGTATCTTATGTATATACTGTATGTTCTCTGCATCTTATGTATATACTGTATGTTCTCTTTATTTTATGTGTATACTGTATGTTCTCTTTATCTTATGTGTATACTGTATGTTCTCTGTATCTTAGGATAGATGGAGGCTTATCCCAGACATGTTTAAATTCAGTGACTGTCGATTTTTCAACTACCTCTGCTGGAAGTTTGTTCCAAGCATCTACTACTCTTTCTGTAAAATAATATTTTCTAACATTGCTCCTGATCTTGCCCCCGACTAGCTTCAGGTTGGGCCCCCTCGTTCTATCATTAAGCTTCTTAAAAACACTTCCCGACTAAACCGTATTCAATCCTTTCACATATTTAAAGGTCCCCATCAAGACCCCTCTCTCCCTTCTTTCCTCCAGACTGTACAAATTAAGGGGTTTATTCATCAAGGGATAGCGCCAGGTAGTGCCTCATAGCGACAGATAGCGAACGGTGAACATCGGGCGCTGTACGCAATACAAGCTATTCCGGTGAGCGACTCTTAACAGTGCCATGTAGCGTCCGATTCATCATTACAGACGTCTCAGTATATACCTCCGGCGCTCTGGCTTCCAGCCTGGTATTACCTGTCGCTACCTGTCTCTCTCCCATACATTTCTATGGACGTTACTTTACGTTTTTTTTTTTTGTTTTTGTTTTTTTTTTATCAAATCATTGTGTGACCTCTCCTGGCCTATTAAAAGTCATTTTTGAAAACTTTTTTGATTTGTTATATTTTTATGCAGAATTGTCATTACAGGTCTGGTATTAAAGTGTTAATGTCACAGTGTTACAACATTGTAATTCCATATGTTTTCGCTTTGCTACTAAACGGACTTTAATCACACAGCTTCTGGCGCTCTGGGCTACAGCGACCCAATTTTGAGCCCCAGCACTGTGTGAGGCTGTGTTTTTTGATGAATATGGTTTGAGTCGATCACACTGACCAGTCGCTACCGTTCGCTCCCATATAGCGCTGTACTGGTGTTATAGCAACTCACACATCAAATTCATCAATGCCGGCCAACGACTGAGGCGCTCGGTAACAGCGAACCATAGCCGATCACAGCGACTACTAGTGGTCGCTCTGAGCACCTCGCTACAGACGCTCATCTGACGCTACCAGCCGCTAATAATGAATCAGCCTTCACGTTCTTTAAGTCTCTCCTGGTAACTTTAAGTCTCTCCTGATAACTTTAAGTCCAGAGAACCACTGGGGGATTCCCTGATAAATCTGAGGGCAAGTCCGAGCTTGACTAGTGCTATTAGAATAATACCCTTACCCTGTTGCCGAATGAACCTTGGCTTAAAGTGGAAAAAAACCTGTGATTTTCTCTATCCTGGGTTTAGGTCCCACCCCCTGGAATATCCCACTGCTTGAAACCCCTCAGATTGCCCGGTGCAGGCACATCTATCCTCCAATCAGAATCTTGCATATATATGTGTGGCTGCAGAAGCTGAATGGAATCCTAGCCGCACTTGCGATCAGTGTGCGGCACCCCCTGCATCCCTCGGCTTTACGCACAACGCGCTTCTTTCATGGGCTCTATGCAGCCGTGGGAGCTTGGTATAGGGAGAGGGGTTGTGGGGGGATGTGGGGCAGGAATAGAAGAGGTATCAGAAATAGTGTTGGGTGATCAGGTTTGTACCAAACTTTGTGAGTTTGGGTTCCCAAACACGCATACGGACTTCAGCCAGATGTCCATGTTCGAATTCAGCCGAACCCAGAAAAGCTGATTTATGAGCTGCTAAGCAGAGTGGTGACTGGTAGCGTGTAACCATGTATTGCGGTCAGTAGGTTTTCTATACAGATCTGAGTTATGGAGTCATGGAGTTATCTTTAATGCGTACCATTACATCGAGAAAGCTCACTTTTTTGGGACTTATTCCAGGGACAGCAAGATAGTTGGCCAAGCTCAATTATGAGTGTTATGGAAAGCTAACAGTCCTTTCTCGCTTCCATGCTGTAAGAAATAGAGATTTCCCATAAAATATTAGAGACATAAGTTTAAAATATCTAGCTAACTAGGTCTCCAGATAGCTTCCTTAGCTAGTAGTTGGTAATCAAACCTCTTAGATGTCTATTTGGTATCAACGGAGACCCAGACATCTTGGCTGTTGTGTGGTGGACACAATAGCGTTAGGTGTATAAAGTCAATGTCTGGCCATGAAATCCTTTTGTTAGTAGATGGGCTGGCTAAAGGTAGGGGCTAGTCCCTCCCAACAGGAAGTTAGGTGTCCTTGAAAGATTTTGGGAAATATTTGGGCAGTTGGGAGGGGACCAAAAAAGGAGAAAGGATGCATGGGCACAAGGGCAATCTATTGGTAACTAAAATCAGTTATTGTTAGGCCTATTTGGCAACTGGCAATTGTAAATTGTAAATAGTAAGTAATTTTAAGAATTGTTTTATGTAATTGCTTTGCCTTTGTGATATTTATACTGTCAATGTAACTGTTAGTCCCTATTTTTTTATATATATCTTGTGTTATTTTTACATATGAGCAACTGTCTTGTATCTTTTATGCGCAGTTATTGGTGTGATTCCTTTCACCACCCACAAGCTAAAACTACAGTGAGCAGTTATTGTTATATTAATTATTGATATTTTTATTGATGTTTTTTATAATAATAATTGTTTACAATGCCATAGTACATAAGTATCATAGATGTAGCATTGCTAAAACAATATATGTGTTCAGAATGCCACAGTGGAATATACAAAATTGGTCTCAAAGTCTGCCATATACAAATTGGCATAGCTAGGGGCCATATTGGACCCAGTTGCCGTGCCTTATTCCTGCTGATAAAAGGTTCCATTAAATAAGCAATAGTTTTTCTGGAGAATGATAGTTAATAGTTCTACTAAAATGGACATCATAGATGGAGTATGGAGTTGAATAAACCATTCTTAATCACAGTAATAATTTCTTGGTGGGGAATAGCTGTATAGAGGCCAGTGACATCCACTGATACAAATAGGAGGTCTGATGGTAGATTTGTAATATAGATAATTGTATTCAGGGAGTAGGTAGTGTCCATTATGTATGATAGCATGGTGTTTACAAAGGCTTGATTAATCAGTACTGCTATTGATTGGAAAATGAACTCACTGTCTGCTACTATAGGTCAGTGGGTTATCTAAGGTTTTATGTATTTTTGGTGGGCCGTAGAATAATAGAGTCAAAGGGAAGTCATTTGTGAGGAAATCTTATGTTTGACTTATCACATTGTCATCATAGGTATTATTTATCAATGGATCTATGTCTGCCTTAATTTCATGATATGGGTCATGGTTGGTCTTTGTATGGACTTGCGGATAACCTCACTGCCTAAGGACAATGGCGCCACCCATGTCTACTGGTTTGATGACCTGGGATGTGTCATTCTTGAGCTGTAACAGTGCCTCGCTTTCCTTCTTGGTAAAGTTATATAAAGATCTAAGGTTAAATTTGTTAGGTATTTAAAGTTTAGGCACATCCCTCTGAACTAGTGTGATACAAGATTCAACTGCATGTGAGACTCTGGGAGGACACAAGGTGATTTTTTCCTTACATTTAGAGATATCAAAACCCACCGGTGTGCAGCTTGTGTTTACAGGAAAGGGTCGATGGGTAGCAAAAATGCTTTCAATCTAATCATCCTAAATCATTTTGCAAGCTTTTATTAGTGTCTAAGCGTTCCCCGAAAAAGGTTGGCACAAAGCCTAGCCCTTTCTCCAATACCTTAGTCGGTATTGGCGTCAGTTCAGTAGATGATAGATTAACCACTTTTGAGGTTGAGTCAACCTGTTGCATGTCTCGTATTGCCGACCTCTTCCACTTTTTAATCTTGACCCCTCCCCTGCGGGTTCATTTGTTTGGAATTTTACTTTCTCGCTGTGCACCTAAAAAAACAGGGGTTGAGGAGTCTAAATTTGAGCTGTCAGAGCCAGAACCACCGGGGGTTTTGAATGTGGAATGTCTTGGATGAATATTGTCCCTTCAGGAGTATACTCTGTCCTCCTGGTAGTCCAATGCATCACGTCTGTAAATTTCTCAAGTAGGCTCTCACAGGTAGTGGTGTATGTAATGAGATCCTTAGTTGAAAGACCAGCTGCTAATTTCTCCTTAAGGGCAATGGAAATTTGCTGTAGGGACACTAATTCTTGTTGTTTGCCCTTGTTGTATTAACTGTAAGGGCGATGAGGTCCAAGCTATTGGCTCTCTCAAAAGTGGCGCTCTGACGAGGTGCAGCCGTCTGGCCGCATGCCTGGCAAGCTGTTTGGGGTGCGCGCTCGCACACCCAGCCATTCATAAAGGGAGCACGCATGGCCGCACAGAAGCAGGGGATGTGGACGCCAGCAGAATAGCGTCATGGGACTGGCTGGGATCAGGTAAGATCACCGGCGCCCTGGGGGGTTTCACACAGCGGGGCATCTGGTATAGGATGCCCCAAGGGTAGGCTAGCGGTCAGGCCTGGAATCTTTTAGATTCTAGGGCCCGGCTGCATGGGTTTTGATCTGCTTTAAGCAGTGACAGCATTACTTTTACAAATCTGGTATTTTTATATAGCTTCAATATTTATTCACCACATTCCTTCTCCGGCGTGTATCCCTTTATCATGCCTCATGGCTTCTAACTGCCTCCTGGACACCATTTCTAGAATGTAGAAATCTAGCGGTACTCAACCGGTGGACCGGGGTCTGAATGCGGACCTTGGCACTAGATTTCCGGACCCCTGCCCTGACAGCTCTGCACTGTCTCTGTGTTGCCATACTCAGTGCTGCCCCTTTTACTTAATCGGCGATGTAGTGCTTAGTCTCTCTGCCAGTGTCATGGCTCCCTGGCACCTAGCATTGCAATATGAAGTACTGCACGGATGGGAAGTGGCATTGCATGGTTCACACAAACTTTGTTTTTCTGTCTCTTTGCCCCATCCAATCCTGCCCCCCTGCCCCAGTTCAGCTCCATCCATTCCTGTCCCGTCATCTCTGCCCCATACATTCCTGTCCCCCCAGCTCTGCTCCATCCATTTCTGCCCCCCAGCTTTGCCCCATCAATCCGATCCCCATCCATTTCTGTCCCGACAGCTCTGCCGCATCCATTCCTGCCCCCCCAGCTCCACCCCATTAATTCCATCCCTATCCATTCCTGTCCCCTTAGCTTTGCCCCATCAATCCCATCCCCATCCATTCCTGTCCCCCCAGCTCTGCCCCATCAATCCCATCCATCCCTATCCATTCCTGTCCCCTCAGCTTTGCCCCATCAATGTCATCCCCATTCATTCCTGCCCCCCCAGCTTTGCCCCATCAATCCCATCCCCATCCATTCCTGCCCCCTCCAGCTCCACCCCATCAATTTCTGCCCCCCCAGCTCCGCCCCATCCATTTCTGCCCCCCCCCAGCTCCGCCCCATCCATTTCTGCCCCCCAGCTTTGCCCCATTAATCCCATCCCCATCCATTCCTGTCCCCCTAGCTCTGCTCCATCCATTCCTGCCCCCCAGCTTTGCCCCATCAATCCCATCCCCATCCATTCCTGCCCCCCCCCAGCTCCACCCCATCCATTTCTGCCCCCCCCAGCTCCGCCCCATCCATTTCTGCCCCCCCCAGCTCCACCCCATCCATTTCTGCCCCCCCAGCTCCGCCCCATCCATTTCTGCCCCCCCAGCTTTGCCCCATCAATCCCATCCCCATCCATTCGTGTCCCCCCAGCTCGGCTCCATCCATTCCTGTCCCCCCAGCTTTGCCCCATCAATCCCATCCCCATCCATTCCTGTCCCCCCAGCTCTGCTCCACCCATTCCTGTCCCCACAGCTTTGCCCCATCAATCCCATCCCCATCCATTCCTGTCCCCCCAGCTTTGCCCCATTAATCCAATCCCCATCCATTCCTGCCCCCCCCCCCAGCTCTGCTCCATCCATTCCTGTCCCCCCAGCTCTGCTCCATCAATCCCATCCCCATCCATTCCTGCCCCCCCCCCCAGCTCTGCTCCATCCATTCCTGTCCCCCCAGCTTTGCCCAATCAATCCCGTCCCTATCCATTCCTGTCCTCTCAGCTTTGCCCCATCAATCCCATCCCCATCCATTCCTGTCCCCCCAGCTCTGCTCTATTCATTCCTGCCCCCCCAGCTTTGCCCCATCAATCCCATCCCCATCCATTCCTGCCCCCCCCCCAGCTTTGCCCCATTAATCCCATCCCCATCCATTCCTGCCCCCCCAGCTCTGCTCTATTCATTCCTGCCCCCCCAGCTTTGCCCCATCAATCCCATCCCCATCCATTCCTGCCCCCCCCAGATTTGCCCCATTAATCCCATCCCCATCCATTCCTGTCCCCCCAGCTTTGCCCCATCAATCCTATCCCCATCCATTCCTGCCCCCCCCCCCCAGCTTTTCCCCATTAATCCCATCCCCACCCATTCCTGTCCCCCCAGCTCTGCTTCATCCATTCTTGCCCCCCAGCTTTGCCCCATCAATCCCATCCCTATACATTCCTATCCCCCCAACTCTGCTCCATTTATTCCTTTCCCCCCAGCTCCGCCCCATCCATCCCAGCCTTTTTTTTTCATTCACCGCCATTGACAACCCCTCTGCCCAGACCTTCACCTCTCACCAGATGCCTGTATATGAACCTTTACAATAAGTGGTTGCGTACCCCTAGTATAGAACATATTCCAGCCTCCTTGCAGGTTCTTGACTATTATGGTATCACCACTCCCCGTGTAGATCCTCCATCAAATTTGTAAAATATTACGGTTTCACCGTCATGCAATAACACAAATAAATGGTCTATGGACAGGCAAAACTGAACGTCAAGCTCATAATATTGGCAAACGTGTAGCCTCCAGGATGAACTATCGCTGTTGCCGATGCCACGGTCATGTCCCAGGCGTCCACAAAACCTACATTAAGGCCCTGGAAGACTTCTCGGAGCACAAGATACTGGGTATAACCATGGAAATCACCCTGTATTTCCACAGGTGAATATGTTTCCCTGGTGTTTTCTGATTTGATGATAACCTTAGTGTCCGGACTCCGGGCAAAGAGCTTTTCTACCGCGCGGCGGATGTTGAGGGCCCGTTTAATAAAAATTTTAATAGGAAACTGCCTGAAGTGCTGACCCATAGTGATCACAAAGATGGTGTCCTTTCCTCCGGCGCGCTGATCGATCTGACGACTTGTGTACAGGTCTTCCTTGAAGTAGTAGAAGCCATCATGTTCCAGTGGGAAGCCGTGCCTTTTATAGGAGACGTAGATGTCTTTCTCCATGTTCATGGCTTCTAGGGTCTTAGCCCACCCAGACCAACCTTTCTCATGGTAACGGAAGTATTTCACAACTGTTGGAGGGAAACATAGGATGAGCTATAGCAGAACAAAACCCTCCAGCAGCGGGCCTGGAATCTAAAAAATTGGGAATTGGGATGCCCCACTGTGTGAAACCCCCTGGGGCATCCATAAAAAGTGCCTTGAGAAAAGGGCTGATAGCTCTGAAACTTTGACATCCCTGTAGCGATCCACTCTACATTTTGGGTATATCTGCTTTACATTATATGCTTTGATTATGCTGTGCTTAGAAACATAGAAGGTTGACGGCAGAAGAAGACCATACGGTCCATCTATTCTGCCCTTATGTGTATACTGTATGTTCTCTGTATCTTATGTGTATACTGTATGTTCTCTGTATCTTATGTGTATACTGTATGTTCTCTTTATCTTAGGATAGATGTGTGCTTATCCCAGGCATGTTTAAATTCAGTGACTGTTGATTTTTCAACTACCTCTGCTGGAAGTTTGTTCCAAGCATCTTCTTCTCTTTCTGTAAAATAATATTTTCTAACATTGCTCCTGATCTTCCCCCCCGACTAGCTTCAGGTTGGGCCCTTTGTTCCATCATTAAGTTTCTTCTTAAAAACACTTCCCTCCTGAACCTTATTCAATCCTGTCACATATATAAAGGTCTCCATCATGTCCCCCCTCTCCCTTCTTTCCTCCAGACTGCACAAATTAAGTTCTTTAAGTCTCTCCTCATAAGTTTTAAGTTTAAGACCTTCCACCATTTTTGGTGGCGATCTTTGGACCCGTTCTATTTGAATAATGTCTTTTTGCAGGTAAGGTCCCCAGAACTGCACACAGTATTCTAGCTGTGGCCTTACCAGGGCTCTATACAGCGGCATCACAACCTCCCTCTTCCTACTGGTGATGCCTCGAGCTATGCAGCCGAGCATCCTGCTTGCTTTTCCCACTGCCTGGCTACACTGTCCACTCATCTTGCAGCTATCAGTAATCAGTATCCCTAAATCTCTCTCCTCCGAGGTCCTGGATAACACAGTACTGCCCATATGGTGCTCAGAGCAGGGATTCCTTCTACCCAAGTGCAGGATTTTACATTTAGAGACATTAAACTCTAGTTTCCACAGTTTTGACCATCTATCCAGTAAAGCTAAATCATTTTCCATGTGCACTTTGATACATGGTACTGATGCTTTGTTGCCATTACATATGTAGCTGACTACTGATTGACTGTATGTTACATTGTCCATGTATTACTACAGACACAGACCTTTTTACTTATGTTACTACCTTAACTTCATGTAAGCAGATAGTCGATACAAAGAGCCCTCAGGAGGACCTAAAGCAACACCTCAATTGTTACCTAGACATAGACTACTATATTACTATGTACAGTTACTGGTAATACTGTCTCTCTTCTTTATATGAGGTACACTTGTCTCCTGAGGATTACGGACCATAATTACATCTACGGATTTGGTCGTTGTGTATATTGCTTGTGATTACTACTAGTTTTGTATAACTTTTATATAATACACTTTATTAAGCGCAAAATCTTGTGTGGTGTGCATCCTTTCAATATATTTTTTTGCAAGTTTCGTGTGGGGGTCTGTGGTGGGAACAGCCCCAGATAGGAAAGCACCCACCTCTTTGATTATTCCTAGCTAGGTGTGCTACTACCACAATTATTAACACTAGCGTCCATAAAAACTCACATTTCCCCTGTCCAACGTTGCATGCACTGGCTTTCGTACAGTCAGAGATGTTTGCTTCTCCATCTTTCTTTTTTCACATGTCCATCATCACTCTCCTCTCTTTTTTCTTCCTTTCCACCTTCTTCTATGTTTTAACCTTCCCTCCTTCCCTATACTATACACACACCTCTCAACACCTTCCCTATGTCTTCATCTTGTCTTCTACATTCCTTTTTTTTTTTTTTTTTTTCTTTCTTTTCCATATCCCCCTCTTTTTTATACATTCCCCATGTCTCTATTTCTATATTTTCTTTGGTCCCTTTTCTTTAAAGTGGACCAAAACCCAGGATGATCAAAAGTATTTACTGGAAAGAAGGTAAAGAGAGTGATGGAGTGAATGTGAAAAAAGATGAAGAATAATGAAATGTATGCAAGGAGAGAAAGACACAGAGAAGGTGAAAAAAGAGAGCGAGATTAAAGTGGACCAAAAACCCAGGATTTTGACTATCCTGGGTCTGGCCCTTCCCCGGGGCACCCCAATCGTGCCCTGTTGTGTGAAACCCCCCCAGATAACTGCAGCAACTCACCTTATCCCGGTCCCACGACCTGACCCCTCCGCCTCCCTCTAACAAGGAACTTTTCTGCGCCGGTCATTTACAAATGCTTGGTGCAAGCAAGCGCACTGCTAGAGGGGAGCGGAGGATGCGGCTGTCAGAGCCGCTGTACTTAGACGCGCCGTGGGACCGGGATAAGGTGAGTTGGCTGCGGCGATCTGGGGGGTTTCACATAGCGGGGCAACCCCGATCGCGGTGCCCCGGGGGCAAGGACCAAAACCCAGGATAGTCAAAATCCTGGGTTTTGGTCCACTTTAAGCTGTCCCGGGCATGAGTATCTGTGAATCTTTGGAACCTAGACCATACCTCCCCACTGTCCCTGATTTGGAGGGACTGTCCCTCTTTTGAGTCCATGTCCCCCTGCCCCTTGTTGCTCTTATTTGTCCCTCTTTGAGGTTTAACATGCAGATCTGTATCAATAAATAATTCATTTGTCTATTCAAAGTGTTTATATTGTTGTTGTACTGTTACATCCTATCTCCTATCCATCACTTAATGAGGGGGCGGGGCTTCATTTAACAATTGTCCCTCTTTCCCACCCTGTAAATTTGGGAGGTGTGGCCTGGACATCGTCCCTTTGATTGCATCACTTCCGCTTTTATCATGGTCGGAGAAGGGTGAACCTTACTGTGGATCCCTTCTGTGAAATGCATGATGACCTGGCGTAAGGTGGAATCTCCGATGAGGAAGAGCCTCTTGCCCTGCAGACATTTCATGAAGTCCTCGCCACTTTTATAGACGGACATCCCTCAGTACAGCCAGTGGGGGCATCCCTCAGTACAGCCAGTGGGGGCATCCCTCAATACAGCCAGTGGGGGCATCCCTCAATACAGCCACATAGGGGCATCCCTCAGTACAGCTAGTGGGGGCATCCCTCAGTACAGCCAGTGAGGGGCATCCCTCAGTACAGCCAGTGGGGGCATCCCTCAGTATAGCCAGTGGGGGCATCCCTCAGTACAGCCACATAGGGGCATCCCTCAGTGCAGCCAGAGAGGGCATCCCTCAGTACAGCCAGTGGGGGCATCCCTCAGTACAGCCAGTGGGGGCATCCCTCAGTACAGCCAGTGAGGGGCATCCCTCAGTACAGCCAGTGGGGGCATCCCTCAGTACAGCCACATAGGGGCATCCCTCAGTACAGCCACTTTCATCAAGGGTGGAGTAGGGTGAACCTTACTGTGGATCCCTTCTGTGAAATGCATGATGAACTGCCGTAAGGTGGAATCTCCGATGAGGAAGAGCCTCTTCCCCTGCAGGCATTTCATGAAGTCCTCGCCGCTTTTATAGACGCTCATGTTGCAGTAGATGGGGTTCCAAATATTTCTATAGTAATATCCGCTTGGATACGGGGAGGCCATTCCTGTGCCACACTTAGGCCTTAGGGTGAAGGCTGGGCCTAGAAAAGAGATCAGAGACTTCTACTGAGATGCTGTTTCAAATTGACCAATGCGTTTGCCCGACCACCTACTTGGCAGACATAAGGTCACTGCCAGATATTCATGGCAGAATATTATGCTCCATTGCATGCTCTTAGCACTATGGGAGGTTAAAGGGTCATTCCAGGCAACGGGTTACATGAGCCTGTAGGGGCATCCCTCAGTACAGCCAGTGGGGGCATCCCTCAGTACAGCCAGTGGGGGCATCCCTCAGTACAGCCACATAGGGGCATCCCTCAGTACAGCCAGAGAGGGGCATCCCTCAGTACAGCCAGAGAGGGGCATCCCTCAGTACAGCCAGAGAGGGGAATCCCTCAGTGCAGCCAGTGAGGGGAATCCCTCAGTGCAGCCAGTGAGGGGAATTCCTCAGTGCAGCCAGAGAGGGGCATCCCTCAGTACAGCCAGTGGGGGCATCCCTCAGTACAGCCAGTGGGGGCATCCCTCAGTATAGCCAAATAGGGGCATCCCTCATTACAGCCAGTGGGGGTATCCTCAACACAGCCAGTGGGTCATCCTTCAGTACAGCCACATAGGGGCATTCCTCAGTGCAGTAAATGAGCAGCATCCCCCACTACCCCCCCCCCCCGCACCCCGCCAGGCCACTCACACACCCACACTACTTACCGCTGGTTCCTGATAGTTGGAGGGCCGGCCTGCCTGTCCCTGCTGTTTCTGCCGCCGCCGCCGCCGCCGCTCTCACACACACAAACACACATGCTTACAGGCACTTCCTGGCTGTTGTGCGCTGATCGGTGGGCGTGCCCCATTTGGCCGGCGTCCAATGAAAACAATGGATGCCGCCCATTGATGCCCACCGACCAGAGCGCAACAGCCAGGGAGAATATTATGCTCCATTACATGCCCTCAACACTATGGGAGGTTAAAGGGTCATTCCAGGCAATGGGTTACATGAGCCTGCCGTTCTGCTTGCCCCATGCTGGCTCTCAGGGGTGGCATCTTTCATTCACCAGCGCTTTGCAATTCCTGATATAACCTAAAGAGCAGGGGTAATCAACCACTTCATGTAAAGGTCCTATTTCAGGCATCCGGTGAGAAGTGAAGGTCCGGATGGATGGGGGGTGTCACGGGGGGATGGATAGTTAGAAATCAGCGCACTGGGGGGTGGGGGGGGGTGGGGGGTCTATATATTCCACTGGCAAAACTAAAAAAAGGCTGCTTGCTCCCCCACCCCAAGAATCCTATTGGGCACTGAGAAAAAATAGGAGCTTTTTTTTTTGGCCCCACAGAATTAACATCTCTGGTCTGTGGCACACTGCGTTTAGCCCTATGTGCATTGTGTGCAGGCCATGTACAGGGGGGACTAGGGCTGAAAATGTTACTGGCATAAGGTCTGGCAACAAGAATGGATAGATAGAGCTCAGGGGGGAGAGAGGGGGAATGGGAGAGAAGCTGAAAGGAAGAGGGATGGATAGACAGAACAGGAAGGGCAGAGAGGGATGGAGAGAGAGCTGGGAGAAGGGGTAGGTGAGAAGAACTATAAGTACAGGAATGGATGGGGCAGAGCTGGGGCAGATTTGGAGACCAAGAAACGAAGTTTGTGTGCACCTTGCAATGCCACGTGCAGTACCTCATATTGCAACACTAAGTGCCAGGGAGTCATGACACTGGCAGGGAAACTACTACATCGCCAATCAAGTAAAAGGGGGCAATGCTGAGCACGGCAACACAGAAGTAACTAAGTGCAGGGCTGTCAGGGCAGGGGTCCAGAAAGCTGGTGGTTAACAGGTGGTTAACAGGTATAATACCTAGAATAAAGATTATACAAACACCGCGCACACAAGAATTAAAACAGAGAATACATTTTAAAGCAGCTTAAAGTGGACCAAAACCCAGGATAGTCAAAAGTTTTGACTATCCTGGGCTTTGGTCCTTTCCCCGGGGGCACCCCGATCAGGGGTGCCCCGCTGTGTAAAACCCCCCAGGACGCCCGAACGGACTCACCTATTCCTGGACGCACGGCGCGTCTAAGAGCAGCATCCTCCGCCTCCGTCTAACAGGGAGCATGCCCGCGCCGGCCTTTCACAAAAGCCTGGCATGCGCACTGCTAGAGAGAAGCGAAGGATGCGGCCGCCAGAGCCGCAGCTCTTAGACGCGCCGTGCGACCAGGAAGAGGTGAGTTGTCTGCGGCGATCTGGGAGGGTTTCACACAGTGGGGCACCACGGATCGGGGTGCCCGCGGGGAAAGGACCAAAACCCAGGATAGTCAAAATCCTGGGTTTTGGTCCACTTTAACGTGTTCAGAAGTCCCAATCCTGATAAAAAGTAATTGTAAAACACAGCTTTCTTGATAAGCTTTTTAACTTCAAGCATAGGACATCCAAATTATAGCGTCCCGAAGTGCATGCATCAAAATTTGTAACAAGTGTTCCCACCACCGGAAGGCTCAAACTCTTACCAGACGGCAGAAAGTAAATAACATGTATAATAAAATCCAGCGCTGATCATAAGCTCATCATCTTAAGTATAGGTTATATTCACTTAACAAGAAACAAGTTGGTGATGGCACCACTAATAGCAAAAAAGCCAAAATAATATAAATAACCAGAAGGTGCACCCCGGGCTCCTTACATATGTATAGCAAATAGCTAGAAAAAAGACCCAACCAAGGAGACTGTATAAAGCCAGGGCACTCAACTAGGTAACATGTATAGCAATAAGTTTATTATGTAAATTGAGCCATCATATAAAAAAAACAAGCAACAACATGACAAGACAAATTAAAAACATGACTATAACATACCTGTCTGTTTCTGTGATATAAACGACCAGCTGATGCTGGCCTCCATATGGTTACTATCATATCCCATGTTAACCATTGGAGCTTAGAGATCTTAGCCCACTTTCTTTTACTTTAGTTTTTCATAGTGTATTTATTCCACCAGCACTTTAATTTATATGTATATCACTACACATAGAGGCTTTTTGTCATGAATTGTAGTTTTGATATATATTAATTCCTTAGCACATTGTAGTTATTAGCATTATTAGAGCACGGTCACTTTATACACTAGTTCTTAGGAGAAATTGGTAAACTAATTTATTATGCTATTATTATATGGTTTAAGAATTTAATATTCAGGGATTTTACATCATTGGAGTATATTTTTTTGAATAGCCGCATGTATTACCGTATATATATTTTTCTGTCTTATAAGAACTATTAGTATTATATTTATTATCTTATTGTGATTGATTAGATCCGTATCAGCTTTATATATTTATTGTATCATATACCTCTCGGGTATGTTATAGTCATGTTTTTAATTTGTCTTGTCATTTTGTTGTTTGTTTTTTATGTAATGGCTCAATTTACATAATAAACGTATTGCTATACGTGTTACCTAGTTGAGTGCCCTGGCTTTATACGGTCTCCTTGGTTGGGTCTTTTTTTTAGCTATAGGTTATATACTCACTGATTGCTCCTTTAAAGTGGACCAACACCCAGGGGGGATCGGCCCGGAAATCTATAAGATTCCCGGACCGATCAGATCCCTCCCCGCGGGGCATCCGAAATCGGGATGTCCCGCGGGGAGGAACCCCCCAGGAGGCCCACAATCCTCACCTTACCGGCGATCCAACGGCGCATGCGCGAGACGCGGCCGCGTCTCTCGCTTCCCTCTAGCAGGGCGCGCTCCCGCGCCGGCCGTTTTGTGAATGGCCGGCGCAGGCGCGCTCCCTGTTAGAGGGAAGCGTGAGACGCAGCCAATGACAGCGCTCTGGTATGCGCGTCCAAGCGGCTTTGGACGCGCATACCAGAGCTGCTCTGAGCGCTGTCATTGGCCGGACGAGGTCACGTGGGAGCGGGGAGAGGTGAGTTTTTGCGGCGATCGGGGGGGTTTCAGACAGTGGGGCACCCCCGATCGGGGTGCCCCACCTAAGTGGACCAACACCCAGGATAGTCAAAATCCTGGGTGTTGGTCCACTTTAAAGGAACCTTCCTTTATCATACCTCCCAAGTGTCCCTGATTTGGAGGGACTGTCCCTCTTTTGAGTCAATGTCCCCTTGTCCCTCGTTGTTCTCATTTGTCCCTCTTTGAGATGTAACATACAGATCTGCAGCAATAAATGATTCATTTGCTTTTCCAGGTGTTTATACTGTTGTAACTGTTACAGCCTATCTCCTATCCATCCCTCAATGAGGGGGCGTGGCTTTATTTAACAATTTTCCCTCTTCTCCACCCTGAAAAGTTGGAAGGTATGCTTTATTCGTTCTACCCCACAAATGCCCAGTAACAGGAAACCCAGCTGCACTTCCTGTTTATAGGTGGCCTGCAAATGCATGAGCCACCATTTTGTTTTTAAATTCACCACAGCAAGAGTTAGAAAAAGATAAATTATTTTTTATATGCAGCAATCTAAATTGGCCAGGGGAGGGGATTCATATGAGCACTATTTGTTGTGTGTTGGTCTGGTTTAAGTCACTGTGGTCTACTTTAAAGTGGACCAACACCCAGGATTTTGGCTATTCCTATCCTGGGTTTTGGTCCTTTTCCTTGGGACACCAGATCGGGGGTGCCCTGCTGCGTGAAACTCCCCAGATTGCCTAAGGCACACGGCCCATATGTGGCCCCTTATCCAATCCAATGACGTCACGTCATCTAAGGCTTCATCTAAGAGCAGCGTCTCCGAGCGCGCTGACAGGCGCATCCTCCGCTTCCCTCTAACCGGGAGCCTGCCTACACCGGCCATTCACAAATGCCTGCCCAGAGGATAGCAGGGGTGTGGCCGCAGGAAGCAAGGTAAGTGAATGGGGCGTCCTGGGGGGTTTCACACAAAGGTGCATCCTGATTTTGGATGCCCCGGGGGGGGAATCAATCACCCTGGGAATCTTATTGATTCCCGGGCCGAGCGCCGTGGGTTTTTGTCCGCTTTAAAGTAACCTAAGCACAAGTTTAACCTTTGTTGTTGTTCTTCAAAATTCCACTAGATTCTTCTACAGTGATGTATTGCTTTAAACTGGACCAACACCCAGGATTTTGACTATCCTGGGTTTTGGTCCACTTCCCTGGGGCACCCTGCTATGTGAAACCCCCCAGATCACACGTTCCAACTCACCTCACCCTGCTCCTATGGCGCATGCGCGGTCGCTCGTCCAATCAGCGCGCTCGGAGCCGCTGTGGTATGCGCGGAAATGAGACGTCTTACCACAGCGGCTCCGAGCGAGCTGGCGGCCGCATTTCACTGCATCTCGCGCTTCCCTCTAACAGGCCGACACGGGCACGTGCCCTGCTAGAGAGAAGCGCGAGATGCGGCCGCGGCCCACGCATGCGCTGTTGGACCGGCAATCAGGTAAGTGCAGCTGGGCGTCCTGGGGGGTTCACACTGCTGGGCATCCCGATTTTGGATGCCCCACGGGGAGGGATTGGATCTTATAGATTCCCGGGCCGATCACGCTGGGTGTTGGTCCACTTTAGTTCAGTGGCTACATGTATTATCCACCCACTATTATATTCGATACTTTGCCTAGTATTCAACTAGTAAATTCTAAATTGGTTCTTATTTGTGTAGTGTTCTTTATTTCTTTATTTGTTCTATCCCACAAATGCACAGTAACAGGAAGCCCAGTAGCACTTCCTGTTTGCAGGTGGCCTGCAAATGCATGAGCCGCCATTTTGTTTTTAGTTTAATCTGCTTTTATTTATTTTTGGTCAAAGGAAGGTACATACATACATGAAGCGGATCACATCTCCGCGCTATTGTTCAAACAGATCAACATATTACACTACTGTATATATAATGTAACACAGTGTGACAACAATATTAATCAAAAACAAATTCACCCACGAAATAAAACTAACATTAGACAAACCTATAAACAAGAAAGGAGAGGTGAAAAAAAAGGGGGAAAAGGAATGGAAAAAGAAAGAAGGAAAGGGGGGTGCGGGGGGAGGGATCACCCCTAGCCAGACCAAGGCACCAATCCAATCCCCCCGTCGCAAAAGCTGCCGCTCATTGCAACCGGGGGATATCGCGCCGAACCGTAGCGTCTAAGTCGTACAGTCTAATATCGCCCTGAAACGGTCAGAGTCCCGGAAGTCGAACCAACAAGCCCAAGTCGTGATAAATTTTTCTATCAGGCCTCTGTCGCCCAGTGTAAGCTCCTCCATATGACTGATATGCTCGAGCTCCACCACCCATTCAGCCAATGAAGGGACCCCCCGTGTCTTCCAGTGCCTGGGTATACCAGTTCGCGCTGCCGAAAGAAAGTGTCGAAGTAGACCCTTTTTGTGCTGAGATATGGAGCCCTCCACAAGGGAGAGGAGGGTCAACTGAGGTGAGTTGATTACTTTTCTACCCGTCGTCTCGGTGTATATCTCTAGGACCTTATCCCAAAAAGATCTGATAGCCGGACACCCCCACCAGATGTGTGTCATATTTCCTTCCTCTGCTAGGCATCGCCAGCACTTGCTTGAGGTCTGGGGAGCAAATTTATGGATGACCGACGGGCATCTGTACCACCTCGAGATTATTTTAAAATTCCTTTCCTGCGCCGCCCCCTCCAGAGTGGATTTGTGAGTCAGGCTGAACATCTTAGTTAGCTCCTCTTCCGAAAAGGACTACCCCAATTCACCCTCCCATTTAGCCACGTATCCCGGCGGGCCCGAGTGTATGTTGGATACCAATGTCTGATATAGCACAGAGAGGGCATGGGGCACATGCGTCCCGGAGGAGAAAAGCTTCTCGAGATCTGTCAACGGATGGCTCAACGTCTCTCCCAGGCGGTGGGAAGATATATAGTTGGCCAGTTGCCGGTGTAAAAGCCAGGACACATGTACTCCAGGGAATTGAGCTCTCAGTTCCCCCAGTGTAGGGAAGCCTGATCCCCCTATAACATGCCGTATGCGTGGATCTTCTTCTGCCCGCCACCCTAGGAAGGTCGGGACCCCCACCCCAGGCGCAAAGTCCGGATTCCCGAAAATGGGAGTCAGAGGTCCCGGACGCCGAGCCAACGGAAATTTTGAGGTCAGTTGGTCCCAGACTGTGAACAGATGCTGTGCCATAAAAGGTAGAGATCTGAGGGTGCACCTGGGTTGAGGCCCCGCCCAAGGCAGGGAGACCAGCGGGAGGGGCGACATTCTCCTCTCAATATCGACCCACAGCTTATTTGCACCCTGATGGGTCCAATCTAGTGCTCTCATAAGGACCGCCGCTGTGTGATAGAGTTTGAGATCGGGTAGTCCCGCGCCCCCTCTTGTTTTGCTGCGAGACAGGGTATCATAGCGGATACGAGGTTTGGACACTCCCCAGACGAATTTAAGGAATGTGGTTTTCAAGATCCTAAAAAAGCAGTTGGGGGGGGCTATAGGGGCAGTTTGAAAAAGGTACAGAAACCGGGGTAGCACGTCCATTTTTATCACTCCAATTCTCCCAAACCATGACAGGACCCCTCTATTGTATTGTTTCAGATCACTAATTGTCTTATTCATCAAGGTCGCATAGTTCAACTCGTATATTCTTGTCAAGTCTTTTGGGATCTGAACCCCTAAGTATTTAATGGCGGCCGCTTGCCATCTGAAGGAGAAGTTGTTTCTCAGCCTGTCTACCTCTTCCGGCGGAAGCGTTAGATTAAGGGCTTCGGATTTCGTATAGTTTATTTTAAAATTACTAACCGCCCCAAATTGCTCAAACTCCTTTAAAACTGATGGGAAGGATATAGTGGGGGAGGTTAGGTGGAGGAGAAGATCGTCCGCGTAAAGAGAAAGTTTATATTGCCTGCCGTCAATTTCTATTCCCCTTATGTCTGGGTTGTTCCGAATGGCTATAGCCAGGTGTTCCATGGTGAGGATGTATAAAAGTGGCGATAGGGGGCATCCCTGACGAGTGCCATCCCCTATAGGGAAGGAAGGTGACAGCACTCCATTTGTTCTCACCGAGGCAGAGGGGTTCTCGTAAAGGGCCATGATCTTACCCAATAGGGACGGTCCCATTCCAATTTGTTTCAGGGAGGCGTGCATAAAATCCCAGCTTACCCTGTCAAATGCCTTCTCCGCATCACATGAGAGAAGGCATGCTGGGATTCTCTTAGATTGCACATAGGAGATCAGCGTGAATAACTTGTTCGTGTTGTCCCGCGCCTCCCTGCCTGGGACAAATCCCACCTGGTCCAGATGTATAAGTTCAGGGATAATCGGTTGTAGGCGTGATGCGATTAATTTGGCGAATAATTTTATGTCCACATTAATTAGAGAAATTGGACGGTAGCTGCTGCACATGAGAGGGTCCTTCCCGGGCTTAGGGATAACAGCAATCGTAGCAGTCAGCGACTGCTTGGGGAAGGGGGAATCCCGTCCCACGGCGTTGAAGACCTTCGTCAAGAAGGGGGTTATCAGGGGGCCCAGCGTCTTATAGAACCTCGGGGTAAAGCCGTCAGGTCCCGGGCTCTTTCCTACAGGTGTGCTCTGTATTACCTTCGCCACTTCCTGAATTCCAAAAGGGGCCTCCAGGGATTCTATGTCCTCCTGAGGGATTCTGGGGAGAGGGGTCCCATCTACATAGGCCTGAGCTGCCTCCGCGTGAGACATACGAGCCCTGGGCGAAGCCGGGATCTCCAAATTGTATAATGAATTGTAGTATGCCTTAAAAGTCTCTGCTATCTCCTTTGGATTAAACGTTTCAGTGTCTCCCCGTGTTTTGATGCTAGGAATGTAGGTGGTGGAGGCCCTAGGGTGCAGTGACCTTGCTAACAGTCTGCCCGGTTTGTTGGCGTGCTCATAAAACATTCCCCTCAGACGGTCCCTATGTCTCAGGAACGCCTGGCTATAGAGCCCCCTCAAGTTATCCCTAGCTCTTTCTAGTTCTATCCAAATCTCATTGGTAGGAGATCGCTTATGTGAAAGCTCTAGTGCTTTTATTTGGCAGATTGTCTTTTCTATTAGGGAGGATCTTTCTTTTTTGAGTCTGGTTCCATGCTGAATGAAAGTCCCCCTCAAAACGCATTTAAGCGCTTCCCACTGAACCGGGGGGGGTGTGTCGTCATTACGGTGATCTGCTAGAAAGTGTTTTATATTGTCCCGGATTGCAGCCAGGCAGGCATCGTCCTTTAATAAATTGTCGTTCAAACGCCAGTCCCAGCTGCGTGGGTGCAATCCAGGGAGGTCAAAGGACAAAAATATTGGGGCATGGTCCGACCACAGGATACTTCCTATGTTCGCCTCTGGGTTCCATGACATAGCATGATGGCTCAGCAGGAGGTAATCTATGCGACTATAGGAATTATTTGCGCTGGAGTAAAAGGTATAGTCTCTGTCTCGCCCATGAAGCGCCCGCCACACATCCACCAATTGTAAGTCTAGCAAATTTTTCTTCAGTTTCTTGAGGCCTGTTATTGGGACCCCCGATCTCCCAGTGGATGTGTCAATCTGAGGATTCAGGGGAAGATTAAGGTCTCCTCCCAGTATGATCACCCCTTCTGCAAAGCTAGCTAGCTGCTTCAGAAGGCTAGAACAGTAGTGTGCTGAATCCTGATTGGGGCTATATATGTTCACAATAGTATATGTCTTAGAAAACAGTACCAGTTTTAGAAATATGAATCTGCCTTTAGGGTCTACTCTAGAGTCCACTATTTTGTGAGGGAGAGATTTATGTATTGCTATGGACACCCCTTTCGATTTGGCTTCCGGGTTCGGGGCGTGTACCCACGAGGTAAAGTGGCGGTCCCGGATTACCGGTATGTGGCCTTCCTTGAAATGAGTTTCCTGTAATAGAGCTAATTGGACCCGGTGTTTATGTAGCTCAGAGAGGACTTTAGATCTTTTTTCGGGCACATTCAGCCCCTTCGTGTTATAAGAACAGATGATTATGTTTGACATCTTCTATGCAACGGCGTCCGGCAACCAGGGGGTGAAGGTAGAGGGGAACAGGGAAAGAGAAAAAAAAAGGGAGAATATGTGGAGACAAGGGAGAACAGGGAAAATCCCTCAGCTGAGGATGCCCGCAATATTACACGGCTTTAAGTGTTTGAGGACCAAAGCCCTTGCAAGCGGTCCTGTCAGCGTTGGGATAATAGGGAGAGATGGGGGTCAAACGAAGGGAAGGACGGAGGCGCGCTAAGGCGCTCCCTCTCTATAAGTTATCCCAAATGTCTCTGGGAGAACTCGAGAGGATTCCAATGGGGGAAAGTGGAAAGCGGCAGCCAGCACGAGTCGCCCCGTCCAAGATATAGAGGATTATCCTGAGACCCAGACCTCTAAGAGGTCCAGTTCTGATGACAAGCCCATTGTTAACAACCAATACACTCGAAATTTCTGCAAGATAACATTTAAGTGCCCAAACTACGGAGTTGCACATCAACGAGAGAAAATTAAATAACATCCGTAAAACAGTAAATCACTAGAACATATTACCTATATTTAGACCCTTAGCCTACGCGGCCCCAACAAACCCCTACTGGAGCGGCCCACCCCCCGCCCGCAATCGGCCGGCAGCTAGGGGCAGGAGCCCCAGCAGGAGCGGGGAGCGGGGGGAGCACACCACCGGGGAGGACAGAGGCAGGCCAGCCCGTGGCCCATCCTCCGGAAATGTTCCTCAGCCCGGCAGTGCGCGCCCCCCACCCCAGCAACTGGATCAAGATATGACATGACATCGGGCCAGCGCATAATGACGCCGTACGGCCCCCAGTATATGTAACTCTTAAGGGTCAACAACTAGAAGTGGAGTTTTAACCTGACAGAGTCCTCAGCGAACCCATAAGGAGAGACGCGTATCACCGCCAGTCCACAGCATCGTTGGGGGCCCTGCGACGGCCCTCTCTGTGTCTTCGGGGCAGAGGATCCCGTCTCTCACCCCGCTGCCCCCGCACGGAGCCCAACGAGGGGGAGAGCCAGTTCTCCAGTTCCACGGCAGGAGATCCCAAAAACTCGAACGCCTCCGGAAGCTGAGAGTGGCGACGGAGCGCGAAGCTCCGGCCCCGCAGCTGCAGGATAAGATGAAAGGGATGGCCCCATCTATAAGTGGCGCCAGCCTGTTTCGCGCTTTCCAGTAATGGTTTCAGGATTCTTCTCATCTGTAGCGTTCGTCGAGCCAGGTCAGGTAACAAGGCGAGCTGGGCCCCTTTGTAAGATACCCCCTGCTTGGCCCATGCGAGTCTCATGATTTCTTCTTTTATTTTATAAAAATGGACTCGGCAGAAGACGTCTCGGGGTCTCCGCGGGTCCGGGTCTCTGGGGCCCAGGGCCCTGTGAACCCTGTCCAGTTCGATGGCTTCTCCCGGCGGACGGTCCAGCACCTGGTTAAAGATTTGGGTCACGACATCCGGTAAGTTGGCGTTCTCGGGAGATTCGGGGAGCCCCCTAATGCGTATGTTGTTCCTTCTCCCCCTATTTTCCATGTCGTCTTGATGTAGTAAGATATCAGCTATATGTTGCGTAGTTTCCGCTTGAGCTCTTTCCAAAGTGCTGTGCGCTCTTTCTATGGTGGCCAGCCGTTGTTGGACTGTTTCCTGGACATGTTCTATCGCTGAGACCCTGGTTCCCACCTCTAGGACATTTTTCGATACTTCGTCTACCTCCCTTCTCAGGGCAGACTCCATTCAATTAATGAAGGTCTCAAAATCCTTTCTGGTGGGAAGCGAAGAAATAAGAGCTTTAAGACTGTGCCGATCAAAGTCCATCAAAACTGCGTCTGAATGGGCGGAAATCTCTGAGTTTTGTGAGGGGGAGTTCGGGGGCCATTTTGGGGAGGTGGACAACGCCGCCGGCGAGCCAGTCCCGCTGCCTAGGCCCTCAAACGGCGGATATTGCCCCGCTGCTGGGTTAGGGGAGCGCGCAGCACGGATTTCAGGGCTCTGACCCCCCTGTGGCTCTCCGCCTGTACGGGGGAGTGTGTCTCTCTGCTCCGGGCACAGACCCTCCAGTGTCGCCATGGGGGTCTCCCCTCGCTGAGGGTGTCCAGCCTCCCAGGTTTGTGGCTTTCCACTGACCCCTGGCTGTTCCCTGCCCCCGCCGGGAAACCCGCCAGTGGTCCCGTTGCCCAGTCCGCCCCCCGCATGATCGCTCACCTCCATCAGAGCCGTCCGGCTCGCCTCCGTGATCCCCTGCTGCTTGGAAGGGCTGGGGGGTCCGGGTGCAGGTCCTCCTCTCTGGGGCCGTGGATGAGGGGCAGCCACTGCAGCAGCAACCTCCGGGCAAGGCGTCTCCTCCTCCGCCCGCCGCTCCGCTCCATCAGTTGCGCTGGGGGAAGGCAGCAGCCACATCGCCCTCCTCTCCCTCTCCGTGTGTGAGTGCTGCGAGGGGGGGGGCGAGCCTTCACCTCTCCCGCCGCCGGCGCCTCCGTCTCCCCGCTCGCCAGTGTCAGTCCCGGATGGCGGCTCTCCACACTCCCGTGGCCGCGTCTCCCGCCGCACCTCTCCCGCCGCCGGCTCCAGGCACAAGGCAGCCGTCGGGTCCGGGGCCATATTGCTCTGGCCGTCTCCGTGGGTCGGCGCCTGTTCGGGCAGACATGACGGGCCCGCAGTCTGCTGTCCTCCCACAACCACGCCGTCTCTCAGGGGGCCGTCCGCCATCTTGCGGCCTTTTCCACCGCCTGATCCTCGCTCTCCGGCTTGGAAAAAAGTGGAAATGCGGCCCGTTTTGTTCCCGCCGGTCGCCGCACGGGATCTCCTCCCTTTGGACATCAGGTTAGTCCGGTCTGTGTCGGGTTTAGGGCACTTTCTGAGGTTGTTTAAGGGCTTCTTAACACATAGGCTGGACGGAGCTCCGTAATGAGCGTCCTCACACGGCCATCGCTAAGCCACGCCCCCCCCGCCATTTTGTTTTTAAAATCCACCACAACAGGAGTTAAAAAAAAGGTAAATTAATTTTTATGAGACCTGAGGCAGATTCTAGCATCACTTGCCATTTATTCAGCAACAGCAGGAAAAAAATACTTACCAGAACATTTGGAAACTAGTATAGATGCTTGCATTGGGATTTCCACAGCAATATTCGAACTTGGAGAACCACCATAAGAAATAATAAGAGACAGATGTTTAACATTTTTTGCTGTTTTGAACATGGAAAATATCAATACAAGAAATACATTCTCAGCAATACAGAAAAATGATAGAGAGAAGGAGGGAGGGAGATAGAAGGAGAGAGGGAGGGGGGAGATAGGCAAGGGGGGGATAGATAGATAGATAGATAGATAGATAGATAGATAGATAGATAGAGATAGATAGATAGATAGATAGATAGATAGATAGATAGATAGATAGATATAAATAAATAGAGATTAGATAGATAGATAGATAGATAGATAGATAGATAGATAGATAGATAGATAGATAGATAGATAGATAGATATAGAGACAGACAGAGAGAGACAGACAGAGAGAGAGAGACAGACAGACAGACAGACATAAAGAGATAGACATAAAGAGATAAAGAGATAGACATAAAGAGATAGATAGATAGATAGATAGATAGATAGATAGATAGATAGATAGATAGATAGATATAGAGATAGAGATAGACAGATATAGATAGATAGATATAAATAAATAGAGATAGACAGATATAGATAGATAGATATAAATAAATAGAGATTAGATAGATAGATAGATAGATATAGAGACAGACAGAGAGAGACAGACATACAGACAGACAGACAGACATAAAGAGATAGACATAAAGAGATAAAGAGATAGACATAAAGAGATAGATAGATAGATAGATAGATAGATAGATAGATAGATAGATATAAAGAGATAGATAGATAGATAGATAGATAGATAGATAGATAGATAGATAGATAGATAGATAGATATAGGCAGCCCCGACTCCTACCACCACAAAGCCTCCCTGAGCCATGGGGCCCAGAGCAAACCCTGTGCCCTCCAACTGAGTGTCAGTCACCTGTCCAGCCAAAACCCCCAACATGCCCTGACAAAAGCCCAAATAAAGGGGGCGATAGAGAGCTGCCAGGAGCAATATATAGAGGATTGGAAGAGAGAAATAAGTAACTCTCAGAAACTTACTAATCACTAAAGAGAGACTACACCATGGCCCCATAGAGGCTGCACCACCCCAAACACAGGCAGACCCTGAGCCTCTATAGACTGAGCGCCCACAGCCTGGAGATGGAGACCGGCCGGCACAGGCAGACATACAAGCCACGGGAGAGCCGACTGTGCCGGCACTGTGAGCAGGGGGCCCTGGAGGATGAGGCCCACTTCCTGCTATACTGCAGCAAATATTCATCCACCAGGGACACTTACTTCCAGAGACTCTCCACCCTCATCCCAGATACCACCTCCATAGATGATGAAAGGAAACTCCACATCCTGCTGAGGGAAGAGGAGCCCACCCTGCATATAGACGCCCAATATGTCTCCACCTGCCACCAACTGAGAGGAACATAAGAGACCATGGACTGTTATACCCCTATACTGCCCCTATACCCCACCTCTATACTGTCCCCTATAGGTCTGCCACCAACTAAAACGACAATTAGAATCAATGGATTTTATACTCCTATAATGCCCCTTAATCGCGCCCCAACCCCTTACTGCCCCCTATATGTCTCCAACTCCCACCAACACTGGACCACTGTACACCCAATCCTGCCCCTATAACCCAACACCCCCCCCCCCCCCCCCCCATTTGTTATTCCCTTTTGCTTTGGCAATGCTAAATGTTTTTTTGGACCTGCCAATAAAGCTCTTTTGAATTGAATTGAAAAGATAGATAGATAGGCAGACAGACAGATAGACAGACAGACAGACAGACAGACAGATAGATAACGTGGCCCGAAGTCACCAATATGGTTTGTCATAAGGACATGTATCAAGCCCATATGTACCAGTGGCAGGAGTCTAATAAAATGCCCTCTCTAGGGATTCTATACCAGTTTACCAAAGGTTTTGGATTAGAGTAGAGAGGAGAGATTGGAGTAGGTGGCACCTTCTGAATCTGAAATGGCCTAATAACAGATGATAAATGCACAGGGCAAAGCACCTACCTCTGGAAGAGTTGCCTTTCATCCGCAGTCAGATAGGACACGCCAAGGCGGAACCCCCTCATTTGATTTAAGCTCTCACAAGTGAAGTTGGGAACCTTGTAGCAGTAGAAGGCCTCTTCATATACTGGATCGGTATACTCGCAGATCTCCTTGCCTTTCTCCTTGTCAAGCCTAAAACCACATATGGTTCTGGCTTCCTTGCCATTCTTTTCAAATTTACCATGAAAGCCGAGAACCCCGAGGCTGGCATGTCTCGCCCTCCAGAGAGCCGCCACCCCTTCACTTGGGTAGAACAAAAGAATGGACACCTTGCCCTTCCCCTCCCAGTACAGGGGAAAGTGGATGTTGTACGAGCCATTGCTGAAGTCTTCTATCACCCCAGATACAGAAGCTCCGAGATCCGGAGAGAAGAAGCGAGGTCGCAGGAAATCCCCTCCATAGGCCTTCCAGTTGCCTAAATGATCGTACATATCAAGGCGGACTACAAGGTCCTCTCCAATGCAGTACTGATTTTTGGGTGATGCAACGAAAGCCTTACTTTTTCTCGCACTTGATGTTCTGTTAAAGTATGTCATTGGGGCATTAGGGATGAGGGCTTGGATCTTGTTGTAGAGGGAATCAATCTGTAACTCAAGTTCTGTCTTAGTTGGGGGATATATTACTCCTGTGTTTAGCTGAGTGGCATTCTTTTCACTCGCGGGCCCGGGGAAGCTCGGACAAATATACTTTAGTGATACCTGCAAATGGGTTACACAGACGTCAGAATACAAGCTGATAGACAAGCTATTCTATTTTAAAGTCATTCAGCAGGCACATACACAGGGCCGGCTCTAGGTTTGTGGGTCCCTTGGGCAAGAGAGTCTTAGTGGGCCTCTAAGTCGTGTGTCACATGATGGGTCATCACCTGCTGCTGATCGCCCTCCAGTCCTTATTGCCTTCCCTATAGCCACCAATCATCCTCTAGTCCTTATTGCCTTCCCTATAGCCACCGATCGCCCTCCAGTCCTTATTGCCTTCCTTTAGCCACCAATCACCTTCCAGTCCTTATTGGCTTCCTTTAGCCACCAATCACCCTCCAGTCCTTATTGCCTTTTCTATATCCACCAATCGCCCTCCAGTCCTTATTGCCTTTTCTATATCCACCAATCGCCCTCCAGTCCTTATTGCCTTTTCTATAGCCACCAATCATCCTCCAGTCCTTATTGCCTTTTCTATATCCACCAATCGCCCTCCAGTCCTTATTGCCTTTTCTATATCCACCATTCGTCCTCTAGTCCTTATTGGCTTCCCTATATCCATCAATCGTCCTCTAGTCCTTATTGGCTTCCCTATAGCCACCAATCACCCTCTAGTCCTTATTGCCTTCCCTATAGCCACCAATCATCCTCCAGTCCTTATTGCCTTCCCTATAGCCACCAATCATCCTCCAGTCCTTATTGCCTTCCCTATAGCCACCAATCATCCTCCAGTCCTTATTGCCTTCCCTATAGCCACCAATCACCCTCCAGTCCTTATTGCCTTCCCTATAGCCACCAATCACCCTCCAGTCCTTATTGCCTTCCCTATAGCCACCAATCATCCTCCAGTCCTAATTGCCTTCCCTATAGCCACCAATCATAGTCTAGACCTTGTTGCCTTCTCTACTGCCACCAATCACCCTTCAGCCTGAAGATGCCAGGGGCCCTGGAAATTGCCCATGTGTGCCCTGTGCTGCACATACACATAAAAGGTGCTTACCCTAGGCCCACTACTTCCTTTGCAATAAATGGAGAGGGCGTGGAAGTGGAAGGTGTGAAGAAGTAGAGTCAGAAATGTGCAAAAATGAAAGAAGAGAGATGAGAGAGGGCTGCTGCTCCAGTTGAGAGCCCCTTGGCATGTGAGGTTGGGATGGCGCCATGGCCGACCATGGTTGGAGGCACATACAGGGAGCTTACAGAGGAGAAGGATTCAGAAGGTTAGATGCCAGTGGCGTAACAAAATGCATACCTATCAACTATTCAGGGTGGGGAAGAGGGACATTTGTTAAATTAGGCCACGCCCCCTCATTGTAACAGTTACAACAATAGAAATACTTTGAATAGGTAAATAATTTACTGATGCAGATCTGCATGTTACGCCTCAAAGAGGGACAGAGAAGACCAACGAGGGACAGGAGGACATGGACTTCAAAAAGGGACAGTCCCTCCAAATCAGGAACAGTTGTAAGGTCTGCCTATAGTTAATCCCTTATTAAGAGGCACATGCACAGAACTCATGAAAGAACAGGACTAGGAAGGTGTAGTGCTACAGACACATTATGGGTTTGATCTGCTATAAATGTATAAATTGTTTGAGTTGGAATGTTACAAATGGCTGAAGACTGTTTCCAAGATGGCTGAAACCATGCGGCTTGTCTTCCTATGGGTATATGTGTAGATTTCCCATTGGTTAATAAGATAGCATTCACCCATTGGACAATTTTGGAGACATGTGATTGGTCAAGAGGGGCGGTCCTATTGCCGGACAAAAGGAATTTGCAAGGAGGATTTCTCTCTCTTTCCCTCTCACACTCAAACCGGAGACACATGATGGACTTTCTGCTGTTGTTTGGAAACTGAAGACCCAAGTGACCTTGGAATCGGAACCAGCTTAACTAAGATAAGTTTGTTGAACTATTGTTAAGCTACTGAATTGCATTTTTGTAACTATATTGGTTTTTATTGCATTATTTTCCTTTTTTCTCAATAGAAACTATTGTTCTTGGAAACTAGTTAAACCTGTTTTTCCTTTTGTCTGGGGTCTGTGTCTGATTGCTTGTGTAGTGATAGTTATCTGTGGATGCAATTATCCTCAAAACTCACTGTTTTTCAGTGAACTCTTAGACAAACAAGGCGTAATTGTTGATATATATATATATATTAAGTTGCTTTATATATTTGAGGGCTGCAGGTATACTTATATATTTTAGCCAGATTACGCCTAAGCAAGACATTGGGGGCTCGTGCCGGTATTACACTGAGTTTCTGATTGATATTGCACTTTTGTGGGTAATCTATTTGTATTTTACCAAGCAACAATGTTTCGCAGACTCTTTAAGGGAAAAAAGGGTGCCGAGAACATATCAGGAAAAAAGGAGGGATGCAATATACCAAGCTGGGCAACAGAGGGGCCATGGTTTCCTTTAGCAGAGGAACTGGCCAAATATGCCAACCCAGGAAATGAGGTATGGGATGATACAGTTACAATCCATTTTCAAAAATTTCTTCTTGAAATGTCATTTATAAATAAGGCAGCAAGAAAGATTGTGGCTTCTTTGGGCTGGGTTTTTGTGCATGCTCTCTATACAGAGGCAGACAAAAGAAAGAGAGCAGAGGGGGAGGTGCAGGCTTTAAGGGATCAGCTTACTGTAGCTTCTGAGTGCATCAAAACTGCTACGAGTAGAGCAGAGGAATTGGAAGACAAACTCCAGATGAGTAAGTCTATCAATGCTATAAGAAATAAGAGAGTTCAAAAGCCTGTTAAGAAAGAAAGAGTAAGGAAGATTACTGTACCCTCTGATAGTGATAGTGACTCAACCCCTAGCGACAGTGAGGAAGAAATAGTGGTAGAGTTTACTGATGAGGATATAAAGCCTAAAAAATGTGCTAGGCCCCTTATTACTAAACATAGGAAAAGACAGCATGACCGGGAAGACATGGCTGACGGTGAAGTACATTACCGCAACCCCAAAGACATTGAGGTTGAGGAGTTGCGGGAATATACTCAGACTGAATTGACTGACTTAGCAAAACAATATCGACAGAAACCTGGGGAACCTCTAATGAGTTGGGTTTTGCGACTGTGGGATGAGGGAGCCGACAGTATTGTTTTGTCAGGTAAAGAAGCCGTGGCCATGGGTGTATTGACCCATGACCCACAACTGCGCCAGGCAATGCGCAAAGCACGAGACTTTACAGTGAATTTTTCACTGTTAGATCTTGTGAGAGATGGGATAGTCCGGGTATACGCTGATCCCAGGAATCTGGAAAACACCTACCCCTGGAGCAATATAACTGAGGGTGCCTCCAGATTAAGGGAAATGGGTTGTATAACCGGACTAAGCCATATTCGTGATTGGATGGGGCCTGATATGGAACCTTTTACAGCTAGTCTGCGCTCTAAACTAATGAAATTTGCCCCTGGTAACCTTAAAGCCCCATTGTTGTCATTATTAGGAGGTTTAGGATCACAGGGTAGAATTCATGATGCTACAGCCCTCCTCTGTGAATTGGGAGAATTGGAGGGGGGAGGCAGGACAAAGCCTGTTAGGTCCATAGACGAAATAAGGCCTAAGCGATCAGATAAAAGGAAGCAAAGGGTAACGGAAAGGAAAAAGGTGGTGAAGGGTAGGGAGCCTGGAAATAAGGAAAAAAACAGGATAGTTATCACAAGGAGACAAATGTGGGTGGATTTGTTAAAGGGGGGTATACCCAGGGAGGAAATTGATGGCATTCCTACTGCAGAACTATTAAAAAGATGGAAGCAGTTAGTAGGTAACCCCGCCCAACTTAGACCCATTTCTAGTGATAGCAGCCCTGGATCAGAAGAGGATGAGATTTCCCCTGTTATTTCCAAATCCCACCACAAAGACAACATTTCCTTGTACCCTGGGGCAGATTTAGAAAATCACAAGAGGAGGAACTGGGAAGTTTCTCATCCCTTGTGAAGGGAAGGTGGGTCTCCAGCAAAAGCAATGAGGGCAGTGACAGCGGGAGACCGACGCCCATATGTACCTGTCACTGTTTGGTGGGGAAAATCATCTTGCCCCACTCATGTCATGGCTCTAGTAGACACTGGAGCAGAAGTCACCCTCTTGCAGGGGAATCCTTCCAATCACAAGGGAGAAATCATTTATGTAGAAGGACTGGGAGGGCAGACAACACCAGCAGTCCGAACGAGAGTAAAACTGGCAATTGGTAAAGGGCCGGGTTTCTGGGCAAATGTGTTGGTTTCTGACCTGGAAGAGAACATCCTTGGTATAGATGTACTTTTAGGTCAGTCTGTTGAAACTGAATTGGGCAAATTCACTTTTGGCTATCAACACAAACCCTATCTGATGAGGGCAGTGAAGGCCGTAGTAAGAGGGCATGCGAAATGGACCCCTGTCTACATCCCCCCACCAGAGAAACCGGTATGCTTTAAGCAGTACAAGCTGCCAGGAGGTCACACAGAGATTGGAGAAACCATCCAAGAACTGTTACGGGTAGGAATCATTAGACCAGCTGTAAGTCCTTTCAATGCTCCAGTGTTCCCAGTAAAGAAGCCAGACGGCTCCTGGAGGATGACTGTGGACTACAGGGGTTTAAACAAAGTGACTCCTCCGTTGGCAGCAGCCGTACCTGATATGATCTCCATAGTCGAAAGAATTGCTAAAGAGACTGGAGAATATCACGCCACGATCGATCTCTCTAATGCCTTTTTCTCTATCCCAATAGACTCAGAAAGTCAAGACCAGTTTGCTTTCTGCTGGGATGGCCTCCAGTACACCTTCAAAGTCGTCCCCCAAGGTTACAGGCACTCAGCTACCATCTGCCACGGATTAGTGGCCCGAGATTTGAAGATGATAAACTTGAAAGTTGCAGTATTTCACTATATTGATGACATCATGATCTCTGGAACAAAGGAAAACGTGACTGCCGCTTTGCCTTTGCTGATGCAGCATATGGAAGCCCGAGGGTGGGCTATTAACAAGGACAAAATTCAGGGACCTGCCACTGAGGTTAAGTTTCTAGGGATCATGTGGACCGGCCCAACAAGAAGAATTCCTGAGAAAGTCGTGCAGACTATTCAAGGACTGTCTCCCCCTAGCACCAAGAATGAGGCGCAGAGGTTCATTGGAGTAGTGGGGTTCTGGAGGTCATTTATCCCACACCTTGGACTGATTCTCAGACCCATCTACAATGTAACGAGGAAAAAGACTGATTTCTCATGGGGTCCTGAACAGCAAACTGCCTTTCTCGCTGCTAAAGAAGCTATTTTGCAGCACCAAGGGCTAGGGCCTGTGAGACCAGGCGTGCCATTTCAGTTGGATGTAGTGGAGGAGAACAGCGTGATTTCCTGGAGCTTGTGGCAACCCAATGAAAAGAGAGGACAGCGTGCCATACCCATCGGATTTTGGTCCAAACAATTAAATGGGGCACAGAGAAGATATACGCCCTTGGAAAAGTACCTGCTTGGGGCATACATGGCACTTCTACATGTAGAGCCCATTACTGGTAGAGACCCAGTCACCATCCACACTGCACTGCCCATCGCAGGGTGGGTGCGAGATTATGGACTGACCACAAGGACAACTGTAGCCCAAAACCAGACATTGATGAAGTGGAAATGGTATCTTCAGGAGAGAGGGGGAATTGCAGCTGGGGATGTCAGAGAAATCTCCAGACAGTTGGCTGGGCTTGTTACTTTTACCAGCACCGAGTCACAAGAAGAAGTTCCCGTCCTAAAGACTTCTCCTATCCAGGAAGCTCCATCCTTTGAATCCCTATCAGTGGACCAAAGAGAGTCAGCATGGTTCACTGATGGTTCTGCCACAATCAACTCATCAGGGCGTCAGTGGGTCGCAGCCGCATACAACCCAAGCTCTGACACAGTCCTTCAGGAGACAGGTATTGGAGGATCAAGCCAGTATGCAGAGCTAAAAGCAGTATTAATGACTTTGCAAGAAGATCCTTCACCCAGCATTATCATCTACACTGACAGCTGGGCAGTTTTTAAGGGACTCACGGCCTGGATGCCCACATGGAAATCAAACGACTGGAAAATCCATGGAAAAGTTGTGTGGGGAGGCCAAGACCTGTGGGAGTACATTTGGGAACAAGCCCACTCCCGCACCATAAGGGTGGGCCATGTTGACGCACACATGCCCTTAGTACCGGATTTTGACAATTTTAATCAGGTGGCAGATGAGATTTCGAAGGTGGCCTTGGTTAAAGAGACTGATCCTGTTGCAATGAACTTGGCTAGGTGGGCCCACAAACAGTCAGGGCATTTGGGTCAGAAAGCCACATATGAATGGGCTCGACAGAGAGGCCTGCCGATAAGCATGGACATGATAAAGACTATGATAGAGAATTGCACCGTATGTGGAGAAGTTCGACAGTGGCCATTACAAAAACATTCCACCGGATCCATAAAAAGAGGAACTAGGCCTGCAGAGATTTGGCAGGTGGATTTTATTGGCCCCCTTCCGCGAGGGAGCAATGGACTGCGTTATTGTTGCACTGCAGTGGACACCTTCTCAGGACTTTTACTCGTCCATCCTTGCAAAAGAGCAGATCAAGCTTCAACCCTTCAGATGCTCCAGAAACTGACATTAGCCTATGGGGTTCCAAAAGAAATTCAGAGCGATCAAGGGACGCACTTCACTGGAAGAACTGTTCAAGAATGGGCCAAAGATTCGGGGGTGTACTGGATGTGCCATGTCCCATACCATCCGCAGGCAGCTGGTTTGATTGAAAGATACAATGGGTTGTTAAAGGAGCAGATACGCAAACTCACACCTACACACACACTGAGGGGGTGGGATCGTGTCCTTACACAGGCTGTAGTGTTAGTGAATTCTAGGCCAATAGCCAAAAGTACCCCCTATGAAAAGATGGTGGGAGCAGATCTGCAGGTTCCGGGTTTAGAGTGCAGACTCCAATACACAAATGAAGTTCCACAAAAGATAGGGCCCAATAGATTCATGGTCATGGCTTCACACGACATTGAAACTTTGACAGACTTGACGACAGTTGACACCTATTTGGGAATTAGGGGCAATTTAGCAGAAAAATTTGAGGTTGTTTTCGCCCTAGACCCTATTCTGGAAGAGGAAGGCTGGGAGGCCGACTGGTTAATTGATACTTCCCAGTCTGAGTGGATGGTGAAACTGTATAATCCCAAACCTTTAAAAATACATAGCAAAACTCCGCTTGGTAGCATTGGTGTATTTCCTATCCTTCCTATTGATGTTATCTGGGAGGATAGTAAATGGGTACAGGTTGGAGGCAAAGTGCTAGTTAGAGACCCAGGCAAAAGACCAGTAAAGGGTGAGATTGTAGCTGAAGGACCTGGATCTACTGTTTTTGTACTTTTACAAGGAACAGATAATCCGCTTTGTTTTCCGCTCCACAGATTATCACCCATTTGAGAGGCCGTCCAGAAGACCACCCCTGAACGAGAGAAGATCAGAGCAAGAAGAAAGTACCCCTGCGAGCTTATAGAGACAAATGGACTGTTTTGATCAACAGACTTTACAATTTAGGTTTTGTGGTTTAGTGGGTATGCCATTTATTTCCACCAGATGCAAGGTTACAAACATTTTTACATAATATCCAGATCAACAGGGTGGATTGTAGTGCTACAGACACATTATGGGTTTGATCTGCTATAAATGTATAAATTGTTTGAGTTGGAATGTTACAAATGGCTGAAGACTGTTTCCAAGATGGCTGAAACCATGCGGCTTGTCTTCCTATGGGTATATGTGTAGATTTCCCATTGGTTAATAAGATAGCATTCACCCATTGGACAATTTTGGAGACATGTGATTGGTCAAGAGGGGCGGTCCTATTGCCGGACAAAAGGAATTTGCAAGGAGGATTTCTCTCTCTTTCCCTCTCACACTCAAACCGGAGACACATGATGGACTTTCTGCTGTTGTTTGGAAACTGAAGACCCAAGTGACCTTGGAATCGGAACCAGCTTAACTAAGATAAGTTTGTTGAACTATTGTTAAGCTACTGAATTGCATTTTTGTAACTATATTGGTTTTTATTGCATTATTTTCCTTTTTTCTCAATAGAAACTATTGTTCTTGGAAACTAGTTAAACCTGTTTTTCCTTTTGTCTGGGGTCTGTGTCTGATTGCTTGTGTAGTGATAGTTATCTGTGGATGCAATTATCCTCAAAACTCACTGTTTTTCAGTGAACTCTTAGACAAACAAGGCGTAATTGTTGATATATATATATATATTAAGTTGCTTTATATATTTGAGGGCTGCAGGTATACTTATATATTTTAGCCAGATTACGCCTAAGCAAGACAGAAGGTTAGAGGTCCATCCATGAAGCTAACAGAAGTGCAGACATGGAGAGCTGTAAGCACACTCACAAAGGAATAGGTCGGGCAGGCTGATTCATTACTAGCGCCAGGTAACGGCAGATGAGCGTCTGTACAGAGGCGCTAAGAGCGTCCTCTAGTGGTCGCTCTGATCGGCCGTGAGTCGCTATTACAGAGCGCCTCAGTCGCTGGCCGGCATTGATGAATTTGATGTGTGAGTCGCTATAACACCAGTACAGCACTATATAGGAGCGAATGGTAGCAACTGGTCAGTGTGAGCGACTCAAACCATATTCATCAAAAAAACAGCCTCACACAGCTCCGGCGCTCAAAATTGGGTCTCTGTAGCCCAGAGCGCCAGGAGCTGTGTGATTAAAGTCTGTTTTTGAACACATATCCACTAGTAACAAAGCGAAAACATATGGAATGACATTGTTATAACATTGTGACATTAACACTTTAATACCAGACATGTAATGACAATTCTGCATAAAAAAATAAAAAATATAAAAAAGTTTTCAAAAATGTATTTAAATAGACCAGGAGAGGTCACACAAAAGTAATAATTTGATACAAACAAAAAAAATATTAAAAGAAAACCCTGTTTAAACAGAAGGAAAGAAATGTCCATTGAAATGTATGGAAGAGCAACAGGTAGCGACAGGTAATACCAGGCGCTCTGAAAGCCAGAGCGCCGCCGGGATCCGCTGAGCCGTCTGTGAAGATGAATTGGTTGCTACGTGTCCCTGTTAGAGGCGCTCACCAGAATCGCCTTCAAAAATGTGGTATTGCGTACAGCGCCTGGCGTTCACCAGACACTGCCTGTCGCTTACAAGGCGCTACCTGTCGCTATCCCTTGATGAATAAAGCTCTAAGAAGGGGGGAGGCCGATTCATTAATAGCGGCAGTTAGCGACAGTTGAGCGACTGTAGCAGTATTTTCACAGCGCCCGCTAGTAGTCGCTGTGCTTGGCCGTTGTTTGGTTGTTGATAGTGACTCAGTCGGTTTGCTGTAATGTTGAATATTGGGTGAGGAGTCGCTATTTGACAGGTTCCGCGCTGTATGGGAGCGCATGATAACGACTGGCCATAGCGACCGGCTCCCAGCATATTCATTAACAAATCACGCTCAAAAAATTATTGCGCTGTGAAATGCATGTTTAAACCCCAGAGCGCTGGAGGCGATGGGTTAAAAGTAGTTTTTTAACCCCCAAACAACCATATTTTTGGAAACAAAAAAAAAACAAGTTTTACAAATAATTTTGTAATATTGATACATTAATATCAGACCTGTAATATTAATTCTGCACAAAGTTTTGGTTTTTTTTTAGCTTAAAAAAAAAAATATAACATGGCAGAAGTGGTCACAGAATTGATCACATTTAAAAAAAAAAAAACATTAATATGAATTAATTATGAATTTTTAAAGATTGTTCCATTGAAATGCATTGGAGAGCGCCAGGTAGCGAGAGGTCATCGCTACCTGTCGCTATCCCTTGTTAAATAAGGGCCTTAGAGTCTCATTATTCACACAATCAGTACAGGAACAGGATGGAGGCAAATACAAGTAACACACAAAACAGCAGGATTCAGAAGGTTAGAGGCGCATTCACAACATTTATAGTTGGAGGCACATTCACAGAAGAGACTGCTTGGGTGCTACTTTAATGTAAAAATCAATTGAAACCAGACCTTATAAAATGTCATTAAAGTGGATCCATGATTTTCACTCTCCTGGGTTTTGGTTCATCCCCCGGGCACTCTAAATTGGGATGCCCCGCTGTGTGAATCCCCCAAAGATCGCCCTCTTTTCTCTCCTCAAGCCCACGGTGCAAATGCAGCTCTCCTCCAATCAGCTTCTCCTGCTGAGCATATTCAGCATCACTTGCATCCTTCAGCTGTGCGTGGTCACACACAGCCATTCAGATACAGCGGGCGTGACCGCGTACAGCCAGAAAAGATGCGAGTGATGCCCCTGGGCTTGTTTGGCAGGTAAGCATTTTGGGTGACTGTGGGGGGGGGTTCACTCAGCCGGGCATCCCAATTTGCCCCCAGGGATGAGAAATCAGGCGGTCCTAGTGTCTCATAGACTTTCGATCACCCCCTTGCAGCCAGCATGGAATACCGGATGCCCCGCTGTGTGAAACCCCCCTGGGGAGCAGGCCATCTTTGCAGGTGGCCACATCCCATAATTCCCTGTAGCTGTGCACTCCCTCCGCACTTAGCCATTCAGATAGGCTGCGCACATGGGCACGCACTCCACAGGGCAGCTGGGAACGCGGCCATCGGCGCACCTATCAAACCGGTAGCTTTATGCCTTACATTAGTATGCGCCGCATTATGAGCTGATTGGACGAAGTGCCTGCGCATGCGCCGTGGGAACATCGCAAAGGTGAGTGAAAGTGGGCAACCTTGGGGGTTTCACACAGGGGGGCATCCTACATCAGGGCAAGGACCAATCACTAGGATGGTCAAAATCCTGGTAATCAGTCCACTTTAAGTTAAACATGACTCACCTCAAATAGCCTCGTATATGATCCAAAACTCAGGAGAAATATCCCAATCAGCACTAACAGAAGGTAGCGGCGTCCCATGGTCACCAGTTCGCTCAGCGGTCTGCACAAGAAAAAAAGGGGTATTGCTCCTATATACTAAACTGCAATGACAAAGTACATTTTTATCGGGAAAGAGTAAATACCTAAAGTATTCTGGATTATCTATTACTAAATAATATAGAGTTCTGCACTGCCAACAAATAATAATCGGGTGCTGGCCTAAGAGGGACCCTGACACATAGTGCCAATATAACAGGTCCAAACACAGTGGGCTGCCAGTGTCAGCCTCAAATGAACCAAAATAAGAGTATTAAAAAATGATTTTATCTTGAATTAAATCTTCAAAAAGTACCAGACTACAATAACATATATATAAACACACAAGAACTAAATTAAAAACATGTATGACCCTGAGTGGGCTTATTCTTATGACTCTCCTTTATATATATTGCACTATGCCCAAATGAATAAAAATATATACTTCAAATATATCACCACATGATTGTTTGTGCAAACAGTTATATCTATTTCTATAGTGATAGATAAAGAGAAGGTCCACTGAAAGGAACAGTCTAAAAAAAAATGAACTAATCTACATATTGTGCAAAATAAATTATACATTGTGCAAAAGTGTGAGTGTAACAATATCCGTGTTAAAGTGGACCAACACCCAGGATTTTGACTATCCTGGGTTTTGGTCCACTTCGGCGGGGCACCCCGATCGGGGGTGCCCCGCTGTGTGAAACCCCCCAGAAAGCCCCAAAAACTCACCTGACCCGCTCCCACGTTACCGCTGCTGCAGCGACGGACAAGAGAGCGCGCCCACCGCCGCCTCCCGCGCATCACTCTTACAGGGAGCGCACCCGCACTGGCCATTCACAAACGGCCGGCGCGGGTTCGCGTCCTGCTAGAGGGACGCGCGGGAGGCAGCAGCGGGCGCCGCTGTCAGGGGGCTGATCGGTCCGGGAATCTTATAGATTCCCGGGCCGATCACGGGAGGGTGTTGGTCCACTTTAAACAATCATGGTTATAGTCAAAGGCACATAGAAATGGGGTATAACCCAAAAATAAATCAAACTTATATCACCATAATGAGCAGGAGTCAGGAATCGCCACACAAGGGATTACAGCAGCACCGACGCGTTGCGTGGGCGTAGCCCCGCCCACTTCATCAGGATGCGGATTCTTGACTCCTGCTCATTACGGTGATATAAGTTTGATTTATTTTTTTGATTATGCCCCATTTCTATGTGCCTTTGACTATAACCATGATTGTTTAACACGGATATTGTTACACTCTGCATCTTTGCACAATTATCTTGTTTCATAGCACTTTGTTTGGTGTTTAGTGTGTCAGCAGTATAGCTTATTTTGCACAATGTATAATTTATTTTGCACAATATGTAGATTAGTTCATTTTTTTTTAGACTGTTCCATTTAGTGGACCTTCTGTTTATCTATCACTATAGAAATAGATATAACTGTTTGCACAAACAATCATGTGGTGATATATTTGAAGTATATATTTTTATTCATTTGGGCATAGTGCAATATATATAAAGGGGAGTCATTAGAATAAGCCCACTCAGGGTCTTGTCATACATGTTTTTAATTTAATCCTTATATATGTTATTGTAGTCTGGTACTTTTTGAAGATTTAATTAAAGATAAAATAATTTTAATACTCTTATTTTGGTTTGTGCGGCCTTTACTTGCTTTGGAGGGTCCATTTGAGGCTGACACTGGCAGCCCACTGTGTTTGGACCTAAAGTATTCTGGACACGCCAATAAAAAACGAGTTAATAGGACCCACTGACCTCATAGGCCCCAATGTGTCTGTAGCTGCTGCAACTCTATTGTACTGCATTGTATTTGCCTTGTACTCTAAGATTTCTGATTATAAATTCAATAGATTGCTCACTCAAGATTATTCAGCGATTGCAGGGGTCATGCTAAATATTTGATGAAACAAGTTTGACTTTGGGTGTGCTTGGGGTGCAAACTGCAACCTGTAAAAAGTGCAAAAGAAATCATTCTTACTCTCTCCCTAAAAGTCACCTGTACTTGGGATGGGGCGTTTTTTTGGGTGAGGTACATCATTGCCCCAGGATAACACTCAGGGAAGCACCAATGCTACTGGACCCTGGGTCCGGGCCCCCACCCCAGGAGCCCTAAACATCAGAGCTGTTGTTTTAAATAAAATATTCTTAAAGTGGACCAAACCCCACTCTGCAGTCTATGAGACTCTAGGGCAGGCATACTCTCTCCCCTGGGACAACCCAATGTGTGAAACCCCCAAGGTAGGCCATGGTGCATGCGTAAGCAGTGGCCGCATCCCCGCTATCCCTTTAGCAGGGCCCGTGCCCGCGCCAGGCATTTGTGAATGCATGCTCCTTGTTAAAGTATAACGGGGGCTGCAGTGGCGGACTGGGGCCAAAAATCAGCCCTGGATTTTACCAGCCCCTGGCCGGCCCAAGACGTCCTTGCTAAGGCCCCCCCCCAACCATGATACCAAGGCTATAGCTTTGGAGGCTGGGGTTCCTTGGCTTTTGGGTGGAGTGGGGATGGGTACAGGTGGTTTAGAGGGAGACTAAGGGGGCAAGGATTGAATGTGGGTGTTAATAGCAGCAGCCCAACTGTCCCCAAAGCAGTGCGGCCCACCGGGCATTGTCCCGGGTCTCCCTATGGCCAGTCCGCCCTTGGCTGCGGCCGCCAGCACGCTCGCATTAGACGAGCTCCTGGATGAAGCGGCTTCAGTGGATCCGAGAGCGCTGATTGGACGAGATGGACCGGGACGATAGGACCGGGGAAGGGTAAGTGAGATCGGGCAACCTTGGGGGGTTTCACACAGTGGGGCATCCCCAATCAAGCAGCCCGGGGGATCAAAGGCCATAAACCCAGGATAGTCAAAACCCTGGGTTTTGGTCCACTTTAACTAACTGGAAATCTGATGTATCTCACCTGTACAAATGCCCCAGGTACGGGCGATATTATTTTATATTTAATAGAACATGCATTTCTTTTTTTGTGTGTATTCTAGTTAAACAACTCACTCCCAATTCACCCCCCCCCCCCCCAAAGCACACCCAAATACACCTCACTTTACCAAATAATTAGCATAATCCCTAAAGTTTTTCTCTATCTTTGTATATCTAAAGTCCAGCTTTAGCCCATAAAATGTTTGGATAGAGAAGGGAAGGCTTAGAGCAACTTTTAAGTTGCTGTTTGTGACCTGACAGCAGGGGCGGACTGGCCATAGGGTGACCAGGGACAATGCCCGGTGGGCTGCACTGCTTTGGGGCCAGTTGAGCTGCTGCTTTTAACACCCACATTCAGTCTTTTCCCCCTTAGTCTCCCTCTCAGCCCCACTGTACCCACAAGCCAAGGAACCCAGTCCCCAATGCTATAGCCCCATCATCATGGTGGGGGAGCCTCACCAAGGATGTCTGAGGCCGGCCAGGGGCTAACAAAATCCAGGGCTGTTTTTTGGCCCCAGTCCACCACTGCCCGTCATTGGAATATTAGGGAGAGCAAATAGGAAATTCAATACTTTCCACCTTTCATTAATGTCTAGAGTAAAAAAAAGCCTAGAGTTGGGCATCAATACAAAGTCTTTTCCACCCAGATATAACTATGTGGGTTTTTTCAAATAATAATGACATAGAAGGTAGTGCGCATTCTAATACTAATTGGTATGGGATCTAATAAACAGGAGAGCGCACACCACCGGTTCGCCTTGGGAAATATTCAATCTGTATATAAGCTGTCATTACTACATGTGAAAACATCAGAATCAGGTACTATCATGTCTCCTATTTAATTCCCGAATGATTACAGTATGAATTTACTAATACATATAAATGTACTAACCAATTTACTAATAGCATGAAATGTTTGTCTGCTTGTTATATAAATAGGGCATTGAGTAAGCCGCGAAAGGCGAAACATGATACATGTCTGCCCCATTGAATAACTGATGACATATTGTACTATTAACTCGTGAGAGTTTCTTTTGTAACAAGGAAAGACAGGTTATATATGTTATATGTACTGTAATGTATTCAATGTTATGATTGTAAATAAGGCCACAATTGCAGATATTTGGTTCTTTAAAAGTATTTAATAAATGGAGACATAATTTACACTAACTTTTGGGTGTGGTTACAGTCTTGAGCCCAACAAAATTTTCCAGGTCTACCTAGCCAGGGACCAAGTTGTGCATCAATACAAAGGACTTACCATGCTAGTGTGATGTAAGCCCTGATGACATATCTCCCAGGGGCTCCTTTGAGTTTAAACCAAAACGAGTTCCAGGAACTCTTCTGGCTTGGCAGTCTTCATAGTTAGAAATGATTATCATGGCAGAGAGGGAAAGTCTCTCCCAGCTGGATGTCTCGCTCTGGGTGCAGAACGTCAGCTTCATTGCTGCTTCTATGATCACAGAAACCGCAACAGGGACAAAGGTCTCCTCCGTGACGGTCTAGTAATATCTGCTGTAAAGATGAGATCAGCTGGCAACATACTTCCCTGTCTATTGAGTGTCGCACTGGCTTCACTTTATTATTATTATTAGTGTTTCGGGGAACCCCTATAGACATACTTCCCAAGTGTCCCTGGTTTGGGGGGACTGTCCGTCTTTTGAGTCCATGTCCCTGTCTCTTGTTGTTCCCATTTGTCCCTCTTTGAGGTGTAACATGCAGAGCTGCATCAATAAATGATTCATTTGCCTATTCAAAGTGTTTATATTTTTATAACTGTTACAACCAATCACCTATCAATGAGGGGGCGTGGCTTAATTTAACAATTGTGCCTCTTTCCTACCCTGAAAAATTGGTAGGTATGCCTATAGGTTCAGGTTTGGCAAGTTTGAGCTTTAAAGTGGACCAAACCCCAGGATTTTGAATATTCTGGGTATGGTCCTTTCCCCCGTGGCACCTCGATCGGGGGGTGCTCCGCTGTGTGAAACCCCCCAGATCCCCAAAGCCAACTCACCTCTTGGTCCTGGTCATGTGCGGCTGCTCGTCCAATCAGTGCGCTCACATCCGCTGACGTCACGCCGTCTAAGCCTTCGTCTAAGGCCAGTGGCTCTGTGTGCGCTGGCGGCCACATCCCCTCCCACCCTCTAACAGGGAGCGTGCCGGCGCCGGCCATTCACAAATGCCTGGCGTGGGCACACACCCTGCTAGAGGAATAGCGCTGTTGGACCGGGAAACAAGGTAAGTGTATGGGGTGACCTGGGCGCTTTCACATAGCGGGGCATCACGATTTTGAAGATGTCTCTACTTCATTGGAAATGTCTGCCCCTCAGGATTTTCAATATCCCGGGTTTTAGTCTATCCCCCTGGGCAGGGCCGGCTCCAGGTTTATGTAGGCCCTTGGGCGGGATGTTCTCAGTGGGCCCCTTTGTGGTGAAGAGTCGCGTCCCATCGCCCAAATCTGGATGCCGGCCCTGTCAGTGGGCCCCCCTGGAGGCCAGAGGCCCCTGGCAGCTGCCCTGCCTTGCCGGGTGCTGACGCCGGCCCTGCCCCTGGGGCACCCCAGTTTGGGATTCCCCACTGTGTGAAACCCCCGCCGTTCACCGGTCTTTCTTACCATTCCTCGAGCCCACGCACAGCTGAATTGGATTCGAGTGATGTCGTCACCGACCACTCATGCGCCATAGGCTCGTTGGAAAGGTGAGCGTACACGGCGAATGGGGGGGTTTCCACAGACCAGTCCGTGGAAAGGAAATCTGCTGGACCTGGAGTTTCTTAGACCCCAGGGTCGGTTTTGGTGCACTTTTAGAACTTCTTCATCTCAAACTCAAATCAGATCTGAAGGGGTAAAAAATGTGTGAATGTGGAGAAGCTCTTCAATCAGGTGAACAACTGAGACGAAGAAGCTCTCCAAATCAGGGGCGTAACTCCAGGGGTTGTAATGGTAGTGACTAATGATGAGCCTTAGCGGAGACAATCTGGTTCAGGAGCTGTCCAGCCGCATAGTCCCCAGAATCCAACACTGCATGCTCTATCCGTACTCCAGGATGTTGTAAGGTGAACTCCGGGGTGATGAAAGGTAATTTTTTTTTCAATTCGTATACCCCCCCAACCCATCCTGCCTCAGCGCAAGGAACATTTTTTTGGTGGAATTCCGCTTTAACTGATATATGACTGTAATTCTCTAATTCTACCACATGAGGGATTATACAGCTTTAATATTTAGATTATGGGGGTTATTTCAAGTGGACCAACACCCAGCGTGATCGGCCCGGGAATCTATACCAATCCCTCCCCGCGCGGCATCCACTTACCTGATTGCCGGTCCAACGGCACATGCGCGGGCCGCATCTCGCGCTTCTCTTTAGCAGGGCGCGTGCCCGCGCCAGCCATTTGTGAATGGCCAGCGCGGGCACGCCCCCTGTTAGAGGGAAGCGCGTGATGTGGCCGCCAGCTTGCTCGGAGCCGCTGCGGTAAGAAGTCTCATTGGCGCGCATGGCTCAGCAGCTTCGAGCGCGCTGATTGGACGAGTGACCGCGCATGCGCCATAGAAGCGGGGTGGGGTGAGTTGATCTGGGCGATCTGGGGGGTTTCACATAGCGGGGCACCCTCGATCTAGGTGCCTCGGGGAAGTGGACCAAAACCCAGGATAATCAAAATCCTGGGTGTTGGTCCACTTTACGAAGGGATAGTGGCAGTTAGTGCCTCGTAGCGGCAGGCAGCGTTTGTAGGCAACGCCGGGCGCTGTAGGCAAAACCACATTTAAGAAAGTGAATCTGGTGAGCGCCTCTAACAGCGCCATGTAGCGTCAAATGTATTATTACAGGCGGCTCAGCGTATAGCACCGGCGCTCTAGGCTCAGGCCAGGCATTAACTTTCGCTCAGTGTCGCTCTCCCATACATTTCAATGGCCGTTCATTTGCTTATGTTTAAACAGCGTGTTTGACATTTTTTTTGCTCCAATCATTGTGTGACGTCTCCTGGCTGCAAACAAACATTTTTAGAAACTTGTCTGACTTTTTATATTTTTATGCAGAATTGTCATTACAGGTCTGGCACTAAAGTGTTAATGTCACAGTGTTACAACAATGTCATTCCATGTGTTTTCGCTTTGTTACTGGTGGATATGTGTTCAAAAACAGACTTTAATCACACAGCGCCTGGCGCTCTGGGCTACAGTGCCCAGATTTAGAGCGCCGACGCTGTGTGATAAGTATGGTGTGGAGGGCTGAGAGACGGTCGCACTGAGCTGGCGCTACCTCTCGCTCCCTGCTGCGCTCTACTGGTGTTAGAGCGCCCTACACACATCACATTCATCAATGCTGGCCAGGTGACTGAGGCGCTCTGTTACAGCGCCCGATACCCGCTTACAGCGTCTACTAGCGGTCACTCTAAGCTAAGATACCTGGAGTTAGTAATGAATCAGCGTCAATGTTCATAGCTGTCATCGTTTTTTAGTTCTTTTATTGTGAAGAGACATGTTTGGGGTTATTGAAAAGGAGTAGGATGGAACGGAGTAGAGGAGAACAGGTGAGTATTTGCTTGTTCCCTGGACAGGGATTTTAAACCATTTGACCAAAAATTGGGTTATAATTGCAGGCTATAGAGTGGGCATCCAGATTGCAGATGCTCCCTTGGCGGAAACCAGCGATTGGCCTCTGGAAGTCACATGGCTCACAGTCCTTTTGGCCACCGAGGACTGTGGACCACGTGACCTTCAGCAACCAAAGGGTTTGATTCAAAGAGAGTGAGAAGGAGTTAAGAAAAAACGGGCTTGCAGGGGAGTAGCTAGGGGGGAGCAGTGGGGGCACTTGCCCCAGCATGGCGCCAAAGGGGGGCCTGAGAACAAGTTGTGGGCACCATTTCGAACCTTTGTCATGGGTGCCAGAAAGTCTATCTACTCCTCTGTGCAGGGGGACTATGTGTGGATGGCTTCCACAAATCAGATACCCCTTCGTGCTGCAATCAAAGGGCATTTTTGAATAAAATCGGCATTAGACTGCTTGTCTGGAGCCTAAAGGCCTCTAGATTTCTCCATCCGTTTGTGCATCCCTGTGGATTCCCCTCGCCATGACCCCAGTGTACATGGACACGCTAATCCCCGGCTTCCTGTACCCGCACCAGACATTTCTAAATCGTGGGGGAGAGGCCAGAGCCTCACGCTCTATCATCTTCAGAATGGAGTGCACGTCACTGATTGGCTGGTGGAATTGCTGGTGCGTTTTCATGGCAATCCTTAGGGATACACCACACACACAGGGGTGTCCCATATCCGGATGCTGGAACAGGAACTTCTTATAAGGGATCTTACAATAAATGCAACTTGTGACAGAACATATCCTAGGTGTAGTTTATTTCTCTATGTGTGTAATGTTGGTGTGTGTATCAATGTGTATATACATATATATGTGTATGTATGAGTATGCACACATCTACATAGACATATATGTATAGTTTGTGTTGTTAAAGGAGCAGTATCGCAAATGTGTGATTTGAGCAGCTGGAGACTAATAGCTCATGTTTATGTCTGCTGAGTGTCGGGGCCCGACACTCTGGCCTGTTCCATGCTGAGGAGAGGGGGAAACAATGTAACAAAGTATCAGCTGTTCAGTGCTGGCAGCCGTCCAGCATAAGATAACAACATTGCAACATTGCCTGGCCAGAACTCATATATCTAAAACAGAGAGAAAAGCTCTAGAAGTCATTTAGCTGATTTTGACAATTTTCCCTTCATGTTGGCTCTGCTGCAGAATCTTTCAGTTCACCATTTTCTCTCTCTTTTCTCAATACATTTTTTCCATATGATCTTTCTTTCAGCTTTGTGTGTTTTGAGCAAAGCCCAACCCAGGATCTGGAGTTTTGTTTTGTGCTCCTATGGGGCATCCTGACTTGGGATGCCCTGATATGTGAAATCCCCAAGTTCACCTGTGAAAACGTACCTTTCCCTGTCCCACAGCGCATGCGCGGGCTCTCATCCAATCAGCTCTGTTTGCACGCAGATGGGGAGCCTGAGCATTAACCTTCCTGGGCGCCCGGCCTGTCTAAATGACTATCTGTGTGAGCGCGCCAGAAAAATGGGGGGGATCTGTGGTTATCCAGGGGTCGTTTCACACAGTGGGCATCCTGATTTAGAATGCCCAAGGAGCAAGGTCAATGGCCGGGTCTTATAGACTTCAGGGTCGGCAACTCAGGGTTTTGTTCCACTTTAATACCTTTAGATTTTCCTGCACAGTTATTCAAAGAAGAATTTCAGTTATTTTCAGTCAGTTTAGTTTATTTTGTATAGATTTTACACATTTGAGTCACCTGGTCTCATAACAAAAGCAGCACCTCACACACACACAGCCGTTACCACTGATTACAGTGTCAGCCTCTGAGGTAAAGTGTCGCTAGGAGACCAGTGGGCTAAATGAAGCAGCTCACTAAATACAACCCAGCAGATCCCCCTATTCAGCAAATGGACTGAGCCATTGTCATTATACAATTTAAAAGAAAGGCAGATATTTTTTCCTTTTTCTATCGCCACATTATTTAAACACATGTTAGAAGCTATTGTGTGGCTATTTAATTATTTGTCTTTTTTAATGCAAATTTCGCGATACTGCTCCTTTAAGGCTAGCTGACCCCTCTGCTCTGTACAACTCCCCTTATGTCTTCCCCCCTCCTACCTGCCCCCCATATAACCCCCTGCATGCACACAGGATCAGCTGGGATTACTGTCTTCCATCATAACAGAGTCGCAAGCCAGTATGTTGAGAGAGGTTTTTTGGTCTCTTTAGCCCCCCCTATATTAAGCCTAACATGGGTCTCTCCACATACTGTCTTGTGACTCTGTTATGAGGGAAAACAGTAATCCCAGCTGATCCTGTGTGCATGCAGGGGGTTATATGGGTGGCAGGTAGGACTCACCCCCCATACACCCAGAAACATCCAGCCTGGTGCTGATGAGAACCTAAAGCTGAAAACACGTGTCCACTAGTTGGATGTGTTTGGCTGTGTAAATTTAAAGCTAATCCTTGGTATTGCACCCTTAGCGTTTCTAAGGGCCTTGGATGGCACAGAGACATAAAGAGATAATTTGCATAGCTCTGCCTACTGCAAGGATTGATGGGTAATGCTATCTGTCCTTGGACTGGGTACTGTGCAAATACTTTCCGATCTAGGAAAGCTCCTCTTTTCCTGTCTTCAGAATAAACAAAGTAATGGAGTAAGGGCTTATCAGAACAGATCACTCAACCATGGAAAGCAGAGACAGGGCCCATCTCCTGCCCCCTTCCATGGAATGTCCTCCATCCCTCCCCCCTTGTGGAATCCCAGGGCAGATGGGGGATATCATATGGACCAGCTTTCAGGTACCCAAAGATGGAGAATCCCAGATGCACCAATCAAACAGTGGGTGACTCCAATCGCTCTGCCCAATAGGAGGGGTCAGAAACTGACCCCTGGTTAGAGGGAATAAGGTGAGCTTCAGAATGTCCAGGCACTCGAATCTTACTATTATTATTATTATTATTATTGTTTATTTATATCCAATTTATTATTTACGGTGACCTCTAGACACCCTGAAAAATAGCCCCACAGAGACTCACTATTGCACTCCGAAGATAAATTTACAAATTCATTTTATTGTAGCAAAAAGTTAAAACCAAATTAAAAACAATTATACTAGACCATATGCATGGTTAGCCACCAGGGGGCGCACTCCCATATCAACAATACAATCTCATATATATACAATTTAAGGTGATGCTGTGACAATCAATTAATAATTTTACATCCTATATATGCAACCTATCCTGGCCGCATAGAGACCGTGAGCAAGAGTCCAGACGGGACTCGAAACGCGTTGGTCTGGCCCAAGGGGGGTCCTCCTGATCATTGATGTAAAGTAAGCACTTGTTTGTTGTATGTCCTTTCATGTTTGCTCTCTTATTCTGATTGGGCTTGAATACTTTGCACAGGGACTATTGGAGACGGAAGCACTTGCACTTTATTAGGTTTAGGTTATACATTGTCAGTTATATATTTATTTTGGCTCAGGATAGGTTGCATATATAGGATGTAAAATTATTAATTGATTGTCACAGCATCACCTTAAATTGTATATATATGAGATTGTATTGTTGATATGGGAGTGCGCCCCCTGGTGGCTAACCATGCATATGGTCTAGTATAATTGTTTTTAATTTGGTTTTAACTTTTTGCTACAATAAAATGAATTTGTAAATTTATCTTCGGAGTGCAATAGTGAGTCTCTGGGGGGTTATTTGGCAGGGTGTCTAGAGGTCACCCTAAATAATAAATTTGGTTTATTTGGGCATTAGCCCACAGAGCAGTGCACCCCCACAACTACTGGCCAGTGCTGCCCACCCTCCCCTCTCTTTTCCCGTAGCCCAACGGGTACATATCTATTGTTTGTTTATTTATATAGCGCCATCATCTTCCGTAGCACTTTACAAAGTAGTAATTACAGACAGGGTAGAAACATACGGTACATAGACTATTTAAAATGCAGTTTCACTGATATGACAATGGATATTCTGAATACAAGATACAGTAGGGGAGGGAGCCCGGCCCTTGCGAGCTTACAGTCTAAAGGATGAGGAGTGAAGACGAGGGGAAAGGATCACAAACAGTCAGTATTGAGCTTTGTGGCGTATGCCCTTTAGAAGATTGGTTACGCCAGATTATATGCTTGTCTGAATAAGTGAGTTTTAAGAGCGCCTTTGAAGGTTTTGAGGGTTGTGGAGTAGCGGATTGGGTGCGGGAGGGAATTCCAGAAGATTGGAGTTGCACGTGAGAAGTCCTGGAGGCGGGCGTGAGAGGAGGTGACCAGGGTGGAGGACAGGAGAAGGTCGGCAGCAGAGCGGAGGCTGCGTCTAGGTTGATACTGTTGGATTAGAGATGAGATGTAGGGAGGGGCCTGGTTGGAGAGAGCTTTGTATGCGAGAGTTAGAGTTTTGAACAGGATTCGCTGTGGGACTGGCAGCCAGTGTAGGGATTGGCAGAGAGGCGCAGAACTGGTGGAGCGAGAGGAGAGATGGATGAGGCGAGCAGCAGAGTTCAGGATAGATTGGAGGGGTGACAGTCTGTTAGTTGGTAGGCCACAAAGAAGGATGTTGCAGTAATCCAGTCGGGATATGACCAGGGCATGCACTAGCATTTTAGTGGTGTCAGGTGAGAGGAAAGGACGGATGCGGGAGATGTTTTTAAGTTGGAGGCGACAGGAGGTGGCCAGGGAGTGAATATGTGGTTTGAAAGAGAGGGCAGAGTCCAGAGTGACTCCCAGGCACCGAGCTTGGGGAGTTGCTGTTATTGTGTAATTGTTGACAGAAATAGACGTGTTAGAGAGGGGAGGGGAGTTAGATGGTGGGAAAATGACCAGTTCTGTCTTGTCCATGTTTAGCTTGAGGTAGCGAGATGACATGAATGAAGAAATAGCTGAGAGGCAGTTGGGGAGACGAGATAGGAGAGAGGAGAGACTAGGGCCTGAGAGATATATCTGAGTGTCATCCGCATAGAAGTGGTATTGAAAGCCTAGTGAAGTTATAAGTTTGCCAAGGCCATAGGTGTAGACTGAGAAAAGTAGGGGGCCTAGGACAGAACCTTGCGGCACACCAACAGAAAGGGAACGTGAGGATGAGACTGTGTTAGAATAGAATACACTGAATGATCTGTCAGAGAGGTAAGAGGTGAGCCAAGAGAGTGCAAGACCTTGAACCCCAAGAGAGGAGAGAATATCAAGAAGCAGACAGTATCAAAGGCTGAGGAGAGGTCAAGAAGGATGAGGATGGAGTAGTGACCTTTGCTTTTGGCAGTGAGCAGATCATTGGTGACTTTGGTGAGGGCAGTTTCAGTGGAGTGGTTACGGCGGAATCCTGATTGTAAGGGGTCAGGTAAGTTGTTAGTGGATAATTATTGTGACAGTTCTGAGTGGACATGTTGTTCAAGAAGTTTGGAGGAGAAAGGGAGTAGTGAGATAGGGCGGTAGCTGGAGAAAGGGGAGCAGTGAGATAGGGCGGTAGCTGGAGAGGGCAGAGCGGTCGAGAGAGGGTTTCTTGATTATCGGAGTAATAAAAGCATGTTTGTAGGAAGAAGGAAAGGTGCCAGTGGAGAGAGAAAGGTTGAATATAGAGGTTAAGGCTGGAGTGAGGGATGGAGACAGTTGAGGAATAAGGTGGAATAGGATCGAGGGAGCAGGTAGTCAGGCGGGCCCTAGAAATGTGAGAGGTTAGTCCAACTCAGTTATTGGAGTGAAGAAAGTAAGAGAGTAAGGCAGGGGGATTGTTTGAAGTGGTGAAGGATTCTGAGGGGCAAAGCCAAGTCGAATGTTGTCAATTTTTTCTTTGAAGAATGCAGAAAATTCTTCTGCTGTTATTTGGGAGGTTGGAGGAGGAGGTGGTGGGCGGAGTAAGGAACTGAAAGTATTGAAGAGTTGTTTGGGATTCCAGGCTTGTGCAGAAATCAGTGAGGAGAAATAAGCTTGCTTAGCAGATGAAAGGGCCGTCCTGAGTTCCTGAAGGGCTTGTTTGTAGAATAGGAAGTCATGATTGGCTTTGGTTTTCCTCCCAGTCAAAATCCTGGGTGTTGGTCCACTTTAAGGGAGCACTATCGCGAAAAAATGGTCCGATAATAAAAATCCATATAAATATTCTGGATGGCGGGAGGGGAGGTCACTTATACACCGCTCTCTTCTCCTCAGTATGTGTGATGCTTCTGAGGCAAGATGGCGGCGCCCGTATCCTAGAGTCCTGAACAGAGTGGGGGAAAGAATAATAAGTGACTAAAAGCTTAAAATATAATAACTATTTGGAGAATAGTTTTTTAAGGGTTTGGACTTTTCATTAAATCATGGTGAAGGTCCGGTTTAATAATAATCAGGAACTCCCTGAATAGCTTATATAATTCTCTAATTCCACCACAGGAGGGAGCCATTATACAGCTAAAATATTTAGTGCACGTCCCTTGCCAGAGTTGCTTTAGTTCTTGTATTGGGTAGAGGCAGTGACGGGCAGAAATATGAAACTTTGGTGATGGGTAAACTGACCAAATGTCCCACTTTGAGGCCCACTGTCCCTCCAAAAACTCTGGGGACAGCTAAATGTCCCTCTTTGCTGACATGGGGAAGACTGTCCCACCACATGCAGAATGCTGGATGTCTGGGGGGTTACAGTGGTGGGGTATCAGGCATGATGCTAGGGGCAAGTGGACCAGAAATCATTTTTGACTGTATTTGGGATGGGGCAGATCTAAACATGAGTGACATCATTTTTCTAATATATATATATATATATATATATATATGATGGTCTTTATGGGGTATACAGAAAAATCAGACAGGTCTGGAGAAGCTGGAAAAACTTTCCTCCTCCTAGAGAATTAATTACCCCATAGGGCAGGGGATTCAAGTTTCTTCCCCTCACCTGCCTCATCGCTAACTGCCTCGTCTCAAGAGCCTAGTGCAGGATTAATAAAGTGGACCTAAAGTCAAAACTACCCATAGTTTTTATCTCGCACCCCCTAGCCACCACAATTTTGGATGCCCAAAAGAATAATTAAATGCCTCTAAAATTGTGTGTTATGGTCTTCTCTCCGCTTCTACATTCATTGCATTGCCAAATCAGCTGGGGAATATACTGGAGTGGGTCTGTAGGTAGGTAGGTGGGTCTGTAGGTAGGCAGGTAGGTGGGTGAGTCGGCTGGGAGGTAGGTTGCTAGAAGAGTAGTCAGGTAGGTGGATGAGTGGGCCAGTAGGTAAGTGGCTGGGTCAGTAGGTAAGTAGATAGGTAAGTGAGTGAGTGGGCAAGTAGGTAAGTGGGTAGGTAGGTGGGTCTGTAGGTAAGCATGTAGGTGGGTGAGTCGGCTGGGAGGTAGGTTGCTAGAAGAGTAGTCAGGTAGGTGGATGAGTGGGCCAGTAGGTAAGTGGCTGGGTCAGTAGGTAAGTAGATAGGTAGGTGGATGAGTGGGCCAGTAGGTAAGTGGCTGGGTCAGTAGGTAAGTAGATAGGTAGGTGAGTGAGTGGGCAAGTAGGTAAATGGGTAGGTAGATGGGTCTGTTGGTAAGCAGGTAGGTGGGTGAATGAGCTGGGGAATTCTCATGACTTGTCCCCTGCTGGTGGCTCCAGTCCTGACTACATTGCTCTCGGAGTTCAGCTCAGTGATGATCCTGCCATCGTCCAACCCAATCCCACCGCCTGCTGCTGCTGCTGCTACTCGCTACTACCCGGAAGTTATTTTTTATTTTATTTTATAGGTGGAAGGTATTTCTTTTTTTATGATAACAGCTAATAGTAACTGTTAATGTTATTCTCTTCTAAATAAGCATCTAATCCTTTTTTGAAGCTGTCAGCGGTTGATGCTGAAACAAGCTTCTGTGGGAGGCTATTCCACAGATTTATAGTTCTTATGGTAAAAAACGATTGTCGCCTCCGGAGACTAAATTTCTTTTTTCCAGTCGAAGGATGTGAGTGCCCCCTTGTCTTTGGAGAGGATTTTACCTGAAATAGTGTTCCCCCATATTTTTTGTATTGGCCATTTATATATTTATACAAGTTTATCATATTATATTTTATATAAGTTAATCATGTCCCCACTCAATCGCCTCCTCTCAAGACTGTGAAGTGTTCTTAAGGGAGGCTGGCAGCTTCCCAGGTGAGTAGCTCTTATATATTTGTCTGCATTGCATGTCCCAACTTTGGGGACTCAAAATTAAGAGTAGGGACCACACTAAACACAGAGTGCCTTGCCAGGGCAGTGTGGCTTCCACATGTATCTGCAGATATATGCAACCAAATCTCTGTCTTTCCACACAGCTAGACATGTTTGGTGCTTGATATTTAGTTGATGAGAGGGTTAAACTGGGCGGTAAATTCGTTCCCAGGCCCTGAATAATAATAATAATTTTGTATAAATAGTGATTGAGCTGCTCCCACCCCCTTTATTCCTCTCAAGACTAAACAGATTTAATTCCCGTAATCTTTCCTCATAACTAAGATCCTTCATTCCTCTTATTAGTTTGGTGGCTCCTCTGCTCCCTTTCCATAGTCAGAGCGTCCTTTCTATGAATGGGTGGCCAGAACTGGACGCCATATTCCAGGTGAGGGCGCACCAGTGCCTTGTAAAGAGGCAAAATTACTCACTTATCCCGTGATTCCAGGCCCCTATTAATGCATGATAATATCTTGGTGGCCTTAGAAGCAGCTGCTTGGCATTGCATGCTGTTATTTAGCCTGTGGTCTACCAGTACCCCCAGATCCTTCTCAACAAGTGACTCTCCCAGTTTTACTCCCCCGAGGACATATGTGGTCTTTAGGGAATTAGACCCCAAGTGCCCGACTTTACACTTCTCCACATTGAACTTCATTTGCCAAGTGGATCCCAGACACTCAGTGTCCAAATCAGCCTGAAGCTTGTGACCATCTTCCATAGACTGCACTGTGCTACATATCTTTGTGTCATCTGCAAAAATAGAGACAGTGCCATTAATCCCATCTTCTATGTCATTTATAAACTCCGGGGTGATGGAAGGTTATGTTTTTTTTTTTATTTGTAACCCCACCCCATCCTGCCTTAGTGCAAGTAAAGGTTTTTGGGTAGAATTCCGCTTTAACTGAATATCACTGTAATTCTCTAATTCTACCACACAAGGAAGCCATTATACAGCTTTAATATGTAGATTATGTTCATAGCTATCATTGTTTCTTAGTTCTTTTATTGTGAAATAACATGTTTGGGGTTATTGAACCGGAATAGGATGGAAACAAGTAAAGGAGAACAGGTAAGTTTTTGCTTGTTCCCTGGACAGGGATTTTAAAGCGATCCAACAACTATTTTTAACAAAAATTGGGTTATGACCGCAGACTATAGAGTGGGCATCCAGATTATAATTATATATATAACAGGTCTTAGATTCTCTTCTTGGCAGTGATTATTTTTACCCCTATTCTGGAGTGAAAGGTGGGGGGGGGGGGTTTCCAATCTTTGCCCCGGGTGCCAGAAAGCCTAGTTACCCCTCTGATTTAGGGGACACCTACAGGACAAATTTGCACATCTGAAATCAGTTGAGAAAGCCTTTCCAGATCTCTCACGCTGTGCCCTTGACTGAACTAGAGCTTCATGAACTCCACGCCTGCCACCCAAAATACCACCCAGGCTTTCTGGCACCGGGGCAAAGATTCGAAATGGCGCCCTCCACTCATGCTTGGGCCCCCCTGACCTGCTGCACCCGGGGCAAGCCCCCCCTAGCTACGTCCCTGATACCACCCCTCACCCTATCTCACCAATAACGACACTAAATACTGCATAAGTCTTTGGAATGATACTTTACTTATCGGCCACAGCTGACCAAAACCATGAACAATCCATTAACAAATCCCCCCCCCCCTCGTTCCGAGTCTGAGTGTCATGCCAACGATCCCAGCGAGAAGATGAGGGGAGGAGGAGGAAAAAAATTCCTTACTGCACCAACCTGAGCAGAAGCCGACTGTGCTCCACAGATTCTTTGGCTCGGAGCCCAACAGGACTAACTGGCCAGGTGCGACAATCACAGTAACCATGGCTACCCCATAATTGTAGCCATCCTCCGATACCTCGTCATCCCACTGGCAATCCAGATTAGTTTCAGCCAAAACAGCCGCCCCTCTATATACTGCATCTTTCCAATACCTGCCCCCCCAGACCTGGAACAGAGAGGGAGACTGCCACAGCTGGCCGGCGTTGTCTCCTCATCGACCAATGCTCGACCGCCAACTCTATCTTCTCCTGCACTAGGACATTAATTATGTCCGCACCCACTTTGTTCAAATGGACCCTAGATCTAAAAAAATCCCCTATTCTCCTCGACCCCCTATGTGGCGAGCCACCAACCACCCATTCAGTAGTATGAATTTGGAAATGGTCCTATTGACTTTATACATAGAAACATAGAAGGTTGACGGCAGAAGGAGACCATATGGTCCATCTAGTCTGCCCTTATGTGTATACTGTATGTTCTCTTTATCTTATGTGTATACTGTATGTTCTCTGTATCTTATGTGTATACTGTATGTTCTCTGTATCTTATGTATATACTGTATGTTCTCTGTATCTTATGTGTGTACTGTATGTTCTCTGTATCTTATGTGTATACTGTATATTCTCTGTATCTTATGTGTATACTGTATGTTCTCTGTTTTTTATGTTTATACTGTATGTTCTCTGTTTTTTATGTTTATACTGTATGTTCTCTGTATCTTATGTGTATGCTGTATGTTCTCTGTATCTTATGTGTATACTGTATGTTCTCTTTATCTTATGTATATACTGTATGTTCTCTGTATCTTATGTGTATACTGTATGTTCTCTGTATCTTATGTGTATACTGTATGTTCTCTTTATCTTATGTATATACTGTATGTTCTCTATTTCTTATGTGTATACTGTATGTTCTCTGTATCTTATGTGTATACTGTATGTTCTCTGTATCTTATGTGTATACTGTATGTTCTCTGTATCTTATGTGTATACTGTATGTTCTCTTTATCTTATGTATATACTGTATGTTCTCTGTATCTTATGTGTATACTGTATGTTCTCTGTATCTTATGTGTATACTGTATGTTCTCTTTATCTTATGTATATACTGTATGTTCTCTATTTCTTATGTATATACTGTATGTTCTCTGTATCTTATGTATATACTGTATGTTCTCTGTATCTTATGTGTATACTGTATGTTCTCTTTATCTTATGTGTATACTGTATGTTCTCTGTATCTTATGTGTATACTGTATGTTCTCTTTATCTTATGTATATACTGTATGTTCTCTATTTCTTATGTATATACTGTATGTTCTCTGTATCTTATGTATATACTGTATGTTCTCTGTATCTTATGTGTATACTGTATGTTCTCTGTATCTTATGTATATACTGTATGTTCTCTGTATCTTATGTGTATACTGTATGTTCTCTGTATCTTATGTATATACTGTATGTTCTCTGTATCTTATGTGTATACTGTATGTTCTCTGTATCTTATGTGTATACTGTATATTCTCTGTATCTTATGTGTATACTGTATGTTCTCTTTATCTTATGTATATACTGTATGTTCTATGTATCTTATGTATATACTGTATGTTCTCTGTATTTTATGTGTATACTGTATGTTCTCTGTATCTTATGTGTATGCTGTATGTTCTCTGTATCTTATGTGTATACTGTATGTTCTCTTTATCTTATGTGTATACTGTATGTTCTCTGTATCTTATGTGTATACTGTATGTTCTCTTTATCTTATGTGTATGCTGTATGTTCTCTGTATCTTATGTGTATACTGTATGTTCTCTTTATCTTATGTATATACTGTATGTTCTCTATTTCTTATGTATATACTGTATGTTCTCTGTATCTTATGTATATACTGTATGTTCTCTGTATCTTATGTATATACTGTATGTTCTCTGTATCTTATGTGTATACTGTATGTTCTCTTTATCTTGTGTATACTGTATGTTCTCTGTATCTTATGTGTATACTGTATGTTCTCTTTATCTTATGTGTATACTATATGTTCTCTTTATCTTATGTATATACTGTATGTTCTCTTTATCTTATGTGTATACTGTATGTTCCCTGTATCTTATGTGTATACTGTATATTCTCTGTATCTTATGTGTATACTGTATGTTCTCTGTATCTTATGTGTATACTGTATATTCTCTGTATCTTATGTGTATACTGTATGTTCTCTTTATCTTATGTGTATACTGTATGCTCTCTTTATCTTATGTGTATACTGTATGTTCTCTTTATCTTATGTGTATACTGTATGCTCTCTTTATCTTATGTGTATACTGTATGTTCTCTTTATCTTATGTGTATACTGTATGTTCTCTGTATCTTATGTGTATACTGTATGTTCTCTTTATCTTATGTATATACTGTATGTTCTCTTTATCTTATGTATATACTGTATGTTCTCTTTATGTTATGTATATACTGTATGTTCTCTGTATCTTATGTATATACTGTATGTTCTCTTTATCTTATGTGTATACTGTATGTTCTCTTTATCTTATGTATATACTGTATGTTCTCTTTATCTTATGTGTATACTGTATGTTCTCTTTATCTTATGTGTATACTGTATGTTCTCTGTATCTTATGTATATACTGTATGTTCTCTGTATCTTATGTATATACTGTATGTTCTCTGTATCTTATGTGTATACTGTATATTCTCTGTATCTTATGTGTATACTGTATGTTCTCTTTATCTTATGTGTATACTGTATGTTCTCTGTATCTTATGTTTATACTGTATATTCTCTGTATCTTATGTGTATACTGTATATTCTCTGTATCTTATGTATATACTGTATGTTCTCTATTTCTTATGTATATACTGTATGTTCTCTGTATCTTATGTATATACTGTATGTTCTCTGTATCTTATGTGTATACTGTATGTTCTCTTTATCTTGTGTATACTGTATGTTCTCTGTATCTTATGTGTATACTGTATGTTCTCTTTATCTTATGTGTATACTATATGTTCTCTTTATCTTATGTATATATTGTATGTTCTCTTTATCTTATGTGTATACTGTATGTTCCCTGTATCTTATGTGTATACTGTATATTCTCTGTATCTTATGTGTATACTGTATGTTCTCTTTATCTTATGTGTATACTGTATGTTCCCTGTATCTTATGTGTATACTGTATATTCTCTGTATCTTATGTGTATACTGTATGTTCTCTGTATCTTATGTGTATACTGTATGTTCCCTGTATCTTATGTGTATACTGTATATTCTCTGTATCTTATGTGTATACTGTATGTTCTCTTTATCTTATGTGTATACTGTATGTTCCCTGTATCTTATGTGTATACTGTATATTCTCTGTATCTTATGTGTATACTGTATGTTCTCTGTATCTTATGTATATACTGTATGTTCTCTGTATCTTATGTGTATACTGTATGTTCCCTGTATCTTATGTATATACTGTATATTCTCTGTATCTTATGTGTATACTGTATGTTCTCTTTATCTTATGTGTATACTGTATGCTCTCTTTATCTTATGTGTATACTGTATGTTCTCTTTATCTTATGTGTATACTGTATGTTCTCTGTATCTTATGTGTATACTGTATGTTCTCTTTATCTTATGTGTATACTGTATGTTCTCTTTATCTTATGTATATACTGTATGTTCTCTTTATGTTATGTATATACTGTATGTTCTCTGTATCTTATGTGTATACTGTATGTTCTCTGTATCTTATGTGTATACTGTATGTTCTCTTTATCTTATGTATATACTGTATGTTCTCTTTATGTTATGTATATACTGTATGTTCTCTGTATCTTATGTATATACTGTATGTTCTCTTTATCTTATGTGTATACTGTATGTTCTCTTTATCTTATGTATATACTGTATGTTCTCTTTATCTTATGTGTATACTGTATGTTCTCTTTATCTTATGTGTATACTGTATGTTCTCTGTATCTTATGTATATACTGTATGTTCTCTGTATCTTATGTGTATACTGTATGTTCTCTTTATCTTATGTATATACTGTATGTTCTCTTTATCTTATGTGTATACTGTATGTTCTCTTTATCTTATGTATATACTGTATGTTCTCTTTATCTTATGTGTATACTGTATGTTCTCTTTATCTTATGTGTATACTGTATGTTCTCTGTATCTTATGTGTATACTGTATATTCTCTGTATCTTATGTGTATACTGTATGTTCTCTTTATCTTATGTGTATACTGTATGTTCTCTGTATCTTATGTGTATACTGTATATTCTCTGTATCTTATGTGTATACTGTATGTTCTCTGTATCTTATGTGTATGCTGTATGTTCTCTTTATCTTATGTGTATGCTGTATGTTCTCTGTATCTTATGTGTATACTGTATGTTCTCTTTATCTTATGTATATACTGTATGTTCTCTTTATCTTATGTGTATACTGTATGTTCTCTTTATCTTATGTGTATACTGTATGTGCTCTTTATCTTATGTGTATACTGTATGTTCTCTTTATCTTATGTGTATACTGTATGTAGGATCCACTGAACTATCCAGGGATTGAGTCCTTACTTCAATAACTTATCTATGAGCTCTTTATGTGGTGTCCAGATATTCACAGCATCACCTTCTTCTAACACTTTAGTGACATTGTCAAAGAAATCAATAAGATTGGTCTGACATGATCGGCTCTCAGTAAAGCCGGGCTGTTTTGGGTCCAACAGGTTGTTTTTGATGGGTAATTATCTGTTTTTTTAGAGAGTTTCCATTAGTTTGACCACTATAGATGTTACACTAAGTGGCCTGTAATTACTGGCTTCTTCTCTACTCCCCTTCTTATGGATTGGTACGACATTGAATAAAGGGGGGTGGGAGCAGCTCAATCACTATTATTTATACAAAATTATTATTATTATTCAGGGCCTGGGAACTAATTTACTAAATATCAAGCAACAAACATGTCTAGCTATGTGGAAAGACAGAGATTTGGTTGCATATATCTGCAGATACGTCATTGGCCATTCTCCAATCATCTGGAACCTCACCAGTTCAAAGGGAATGGTTCAGTAAATCAGTCCATCCAAAGACGGGCACCTCATTGATGGCCATCGAATCCTTGGCATACCGCCACTCGAAGCAAGGGATGATCTTGGACCATACTAACACTACACAATATTTCCCATGAAACCAGGTGCCTTTTGTCCACTGATTTTCTCTCTTTTTGCCAACCTTTCAATGCTTGCCTTACCCAGAAGGTCTTTGAAAAGTCTTTCCAACCCGTTAGTCGACATAGGAAGGCCAGAGCTGACAACATGGCTGATGGTGACTCCTCTGCTGCTAAAAACTCCCCCACACACCATAGAAATAGTGCATGCTTGTCCTCATCCATGGGAAGAACACCCAACTCCTCTTCCAGTGCAAACCAACGCTGCCAAACCTTCAAATAACATTTTCACGTTACTGGGGCCAACAAGCTCAAATGGCACTTCCAAATCCCTCCAAAGGGGGCTCCGGAAATGTGCCCAACATCCTATCCAGAGCCACCTCCTTGCACAACTTCTCTCTCACGACTTCCGGATGCAGGCGTGCCCATTTCAAGTTCTCCAAGGCACTCACCTCTGGATGTACCTGGCAGGGAATAGTGAAGCCTACCTCGAAGCCTTCCATCAACAAGTTTGCAGTGTGCCGATCCGGTTACTTACTCAACCAGGGGAACATCGATTATCCTCTCACCGGTGTTGTCCCTTTTGGCAGCCTCCTCCTGACTCGCAACCCAGGGGGCCTAGCTTTCAAAGACCATCCCTGTTGCATTGGCCTTAGCTGCAGATTACCCCATGCAGAGAGTGCGCTTTTAATAAACACCCTATCTTTAGACAGACGGTGCCAACACAAAAACAGGAATAACAGGATCGCCATTCCCCCTAGACCCAAACTCAGTGCAGTGCTGGAACCAGGGGACAAAGCCGAATTTACCCCAAGCTGTTCCATCTCTGCAACCCCCCTAGAACTGGAGATATGGAGATCTCTTGCTCTAATCCTCCCTACCCCTCCAGCTGGACCCGAAAGATGCAGTATGGCAAGCCTAACAGTCCAACTCTAGAACCAGGATGGTACAAGCCTTGGTTTAAAACTTACACCCAAAACAGCATCTGCAGATCCTAAACGGGGTCACTGACAGGGGATGCTGGATACTCTGCCCAGAGGGGTGTTGGGAGTGTCCAAATGAAGGGTAAATGCCGGGCCAATATCTGGGGGAAGCCGTTCCGTTTTCTCGGGGGTTACAGAGTGGTCGCAGGATCCCGGAGACCATCCTGCCAAACTACTTATCTGAATGCATTTAAGGTCATCTGACATTCTGTTGTATCTCTGTTTTGTAATCACTACCTGTAACCTTTATCCCACTTCTCAGACCTGTATTTGTATTGTTTTCACCATAGTCAAATGCTTGTAATAACTGCCTAGTGCACCTATCACATTAAAATATATAATTAACTAGAGCTGTGCTTGGCTTAACCAAAAAGCAGTGTGCCTGTGTCCAGGCTGGATCCTTTAGGCCGCTGGGCTGGTGGAACGGCCCAGTGTTAGGAAAGCTTATTGTGTGATCCCGTGGGTGGTGTCCTCCGCAGGCTTCACGTTTCTTCACAGGTGGGATTCTGCCACAATGTCTGTATTGGGGGAAGGGGGTGCTGCCACACATGCTGTAGCTGTAATATGGGGATTAAGTATTGGCCTGTATTGGGGTAGTGCTGCCAGACTGCCTGTAATAGGGGGGATTAGGGGGGTTCTGCCACACTGCCTGTAATGGGGAGATTAGGGGGTTCTGTCACACTGCCTGTAATGGGGAGATTAGGGGGTTCTGCCACACTGCCTGTAATGAGGGGATTAGGGGGTTCTGCCACACTGCCTGTAATAGGGGCATTAGGGGGGTGTGGCGACACACGCTGTAATGAGGGCTAGGGGGGTTCTTCCACACTGCCTGCATTGGGGGTGTTCTGCCACACTGCCTGTAATGGGGGGATTAGGGGTGTTCTACCACACTGCCTGTAATGGGGAGATTAGGGGGTTCTGTCACAGTGCCTGTAACGGGGAGATTAGGGGGGTTCTGCCACACTGCCTGTAATGAGGGGATTAGGGGGTTCTGCCACACTGCCTGTAATAGGGGCATTGGGGGGGGGGGGGGTGCGGCGACACACGCTGTAGTGAGGGCTAGGGGGGATCTTCCACACTGCCTGTATTGGGGGAATTCTGCCACACTGCCTGTAATGGGGGGATTAGGGGTGTTCTGCCACACTGCCTGTAATGGGGGATTAGGGGAGTTACACTTGGCGCAGGTCTCCGGGGTGTGCACGCTGTGCGGTCACACAGTGTGCTATCCTAACCTCTCTGTTAGGGGGCGCCATTTGGACACCCCTTCAGAAAGTAAGCTCTCAGCTGGATCAGCAGACCTCTTCTTTCTACATTTTCCCCCGTCTCTCCTCCATCACTTGCACTTGTTTTCCTTTATTATTCTCTCTATCTCTTTCTCGCTCCAACATTTTCTTTTCTTTTATTTATATTTATTTATTTATATTTCCTTGTCCAATGTTTCCTCATTCCAGACTTGAATAGTCAGAGCCAGGTCCGGCGTCAGCAACCCGGCAAGCCCGGTCAGCTGCCGAGGGCCCCACCCATCAGAGGGGCCACTGACAGCTGGCACAATGTGATTAAAGAACTGCACACACTTCCCTTCTCTGTCTCTTCAGCTCTGCCCCATTGGTTGTATGTCACCTCTGTCTCATCCATCCCTATCCCCTGAGCCCTGACCCATTCATTCATATTCATTGAGCCCTGACCCATATCTCCCTATCCACTCAGCTTTTCCGCCATTCATCCCTATCCCCTGAGCCCTGACCCATTCATCCCTATCCCCTGAGCCCTGACCCATTCATGCCTATCCCCTGAGCCCTGACCCATTCATCCCTATCCCCTGAGCCCTGACCCATTCATCCCTATCCCGAGCCCTGACCCATTCATCCCTATCCCCTGAGCCCTGAACCATTCATCCCTATCCCCTGAGCCCTGACCCATTCATCCCTATCCCCTGAGCCCTGAACCATTCATCCCTATCCCGAGCCCTGACCCATTCATCCCTATCCCGAGCCCTGACCCATTTTCCCTATCCCCTGAGCCCTGACCCATTTTCCCTATCCCCTGAGCCTTGACCTATCCATCCCTATCTCTTGAGCCCTGACCCATCCATCCCTATCCCCTGAGCCCTGACCCATTCATCCCTATCCCCTGAGCCCTGACCCATTTTCCCTATCCCCTGAGCCCTGACCCATTCATCCCTATCCCCTGAGCCCTGACCCATTTTCCCTATCCCCTGAGCCCTGACCCATTCATCCCTATCCCCTGAGCCCTGACCCATCCATCCCTATCCCCTGAACCCTGACCCATCCATCCCAGCCCCTGAGCCCTGACCCATTTTCCCTATCCACTCAGCCTTGCCCCATCCATCCCTATCCCCTGACCCATTCATCCCTATCCCCTGACCCATTCATCCCTATCCCCTGAGCTCTGACCCATTCATCCCTATCCCCTGAGCCCTGACCCATTCATCCCTATACCCTGAGCCCTGACCCATTCATCCCTATCCCCTGAGCCCTGACCCATTCATCCCTATACCCTGAGCCCTGACCCATTCATCTCTATCCCCTGAGCCCTGACCCATTCATCCCTATCCCCTGAGCCCTGACCTATCTAGCCTTGTTCTCTTAGCTCTGTCCCATTCATCTATGTTCCCTCAGCCTCCCTCTTCCTCAATACTTCCCCATTCATGTGGGGCCAAACTAGAGAATATCTCCAATAGGGGGTCGGAGGGCAAGCAGCCCATCTTAGTTTTGGCCATACAATATATGGAACCCTGACCCTGGACTCTCCACCACAAAGGGGCCCACTGAGACCATGCCGCCCGAGGGCCCACATAAACCTGGAGCCGGCCCTGGTGGGAGCACACAGCAGGGTGGAGCAGCCACTTAGAGAGGAACAAAACCCTGAGGGTGAGGGATGTCTTGTGTGAAACCCCCCAGATCGTCCACCTAATAACTCACCTCTTCCTGGTCCAGCAGCACATGCGCAGGCTCTCGTCCAATCAGAGCCATATACGTGACTATGTCATTCGGCAAATGGCTCTGATTGTTTTCAATGGGGAGTGAGAGCGGCTGCATCCCGGCATCTGCAGGTTGTGTGTGTGTGCGTGCCGCTGGAGATGCTCCACATTAAAGAGGACCAAAACCTGCCCTCTATCAGTCTATGAGACTCCAGGGCCGGCATACTCGCTCCCCCCCTGTGTGAAACCCCCCAGGCCACCCGAGAACTCACCTTCGTTCCGGTCCAACGGCGAATGCACGAGCAAGGGCCGCATCCTCGCTATCCCCACGTGCCCCTTTCAGGCATTTGTGAATGGAAAAAGTAGACCCAATGGTCGGTCAGCCCCAACGGTCACACAAAGGAGCACCACCAATGTAAATTCATACATAATTTATTATGATGGAGAGGCCGATTCATTAATAGCGCCAGGTAGCGACAGATGAGCGCCGGTAGCGTGATTTTCACAGCGCCAGCTAGTATTCGCTGTGCTTGGCTGGGGTTTGCTTGTTGACAGCGACTCAGTCGGTGTGCGGTAATGTTGAATACGGGGTTAGGGGTCGCTGTTTCACAGGTTCCGCGCTGTATGGGTGCGCCTGACAGCGAATGGCCAGAGCGAACAGCTTGCTGCAGATTCATTAACAAATCACGCTCAAAAATTTCTCGCACTGTGAATTCCTTGTTTAAACCCCAGAGCGCTGGCGGCGATGTGTGTAAAGTAGTTTTTAACCCCCAAACAACCATTTTTTTTTAATGTAAACATTTTACAAGTTTTTCTAAACATTTTGTAATATGAATACATGAATATCAGACCTGTAATATCAATTCTGCACAATTTGTATTTTTATTTTTTTTTTACTTAAAAAAAATGCTAACATTGCAGAAGTGGTCACAGAATTTTTAACATTAAAAAAAAAAAAAAAAAAAAAAAAACATTAATAGCAATTAATTATGATTATTTAAAGATTGCTCCATTAAAATGCATTGGACAACGCCAGGGAGCGCCAGGTCGTACCTGTCGCTGTGATGGGATTATCAGCGGCGCTGTTCGTTGCAGTCGGCTACATGATGAATCCCACGCTAGTTGACGCTCTCGCCGGCGCTAGCCTCATTTAGCGTGATAAATGCGTCATTGTGACCGCCGCCGGGCGTATTTGATTGGGTAGCCGCCGTTAGCTGGCGGTACCTGGCGCTCGTCAGACACTACCTGGCGCAAGCCCTTGATAAATAAGGCCGTAAGCAAAAGACAAACACATTTAAAAACCACAACAACAAAACATTTACAGTTAAAACCACCTCAACCTGCCCTGAAAGTGTGCATATACACCTGTCCTAGAGATGCCCATGTATAGCACGGTATTTTTAGGGAATGGTAACCAAGGCCTATTCCCTATGCATAGAGTGTACTCCCTTTTATTTAAATAAACTTTTTTGTGCCGACACAAAAATAAAAAAAATGATATATAATGTATGTAAATTAATAATATCCTTCCTAAGTCTACACCTAATATGAACCAAATCCTCAAAGTGACATGTGCATTGTGCAAATTACTACCAATAATTCATTTGCTCAGTTGGAGCCAAAATAAAGAAATATCAAATGCTTCAAATATCATGACACAAAACAAAAACTCAAAGTAAGGCCCTTATTTATCACGGGCTAGCGCCAGGTAGTGTCTGACGAGCGCCAGGTAGCGGCAGCTAACGGCGACTACCGACTCAAGTACGCCCGGCGGCGGTCACAATGACGCATTTATCAAGCAAAATGAGGCTAGCGCCGGCGAGAGCGACGGCTAGCGCGGCATTCATCATGAAGCCGCCTGGAACAAACAGCGCCGCTGCAAATTCCCTCACAGCGCCAGGTATGAGCTGTCGCTCCCTGGCGATGTCCAATGCATTTCAATGGAGCAATCTATAATTAATCATAATTAATTGGTATTAATTTTTTTTTTTTATTTTTTAATGTCAAAAATTCGGAGACCACTTCTGCAATGTTAGGATTTATTTTTAAGTCAAAAAAAATTTTAAAAATAATTTGTGCAGAATTGATCTTACAGGTCTGAGATTAATGTATTCATATTACAAAATGATTCTAAAAACATGTATAATGTTACATTCAAAAAATATGGTTGTTTAGGGGTTAAAAACTAGTTAATACACATCGCCGCCAGCGCACTGGGGTTTAAACAAGGAATGGACAACGACAGCACATTCGGAGCGTGATTTGTTAATGAATATGAAGCTAGCCGTTCGCTCTGGCCATTCGTTGTCAGGCGCTCACATACAACGCTGGACCTGTGAAACAGCGACCCCCCAGCCCGTATTCAACATTACCGCACACCGACTGAGTCGCTGTCATCAAGCTAACGCCGGCCAAGCACAGCGAATACTGGCTGGCGCTGTAAAAATCACGCTACAGTCGCTCATCTGTCGCTACCTGGCGCTATTAATGAATCGGCCTCTAAGTCTACACCTAATATGAACCAAATCCTCAAAGTGACATGTGCATTGTGCAAATTACTACCAATAATTCATTTGCTCAGTTGGAGCCAAAGTAAAGAAATATCAAATGCTTCAAATATCATGACACAAAACAAAAACTCAAAGTAAGATCACCTTCATAGCTGTGCAGAGTGTAACAATGTAACAAACTCAAGGTAAATAAGTAACCAAACAAATAACAAGGGAGATACTCAGCTGTGTGGAAACATATGAATCAATCACCAGGGAGGACAGTCAGGGCGGGAGGCTGCTCCACCTGCGCTTCGCGGTATAGAAACCGCTTCTTGCTTGGGTGTTTTGTTGTTGTGGTTTTTAAATGTGTTTGTCTTTTGCTTAATCATAATACATGTGACAAACGCTCTGTCTTTTGGATGTCATCACTATTCAGTTGCCCACCGGGCCATTCACTGGCCTTTTCTTAATTAGGTCATTGTATTTTGATACTGTTACAGGCAATGTCATTGTATTGTGACTGCCATTGTGTATTGTTGATTATGTCACAGCAATGGCATTGTCCTGATTGATTATAATTATATTACAGCCTGCTATTGTTCTACTGATTGCGTCACCGGCAGAGTTGAGGGATTGTGTGCCCTGCTGCTATTGGTCAGTGTGGTTGTCATTGCATGGAGACTTGTGTATATAAGGCCTAGAGTGGCACTAATAAAAACACTTCACCTTCACCCTCAATACTGAAGTTCTGTCTCTTATTGGGGGAAACGCTATATTACAGTTCACTAGCCCTTGTAAGGGCTGTTCCTGTTTCCTCACGGACGACTCTGGGATTCCAGCAGCACCTCTTACGATTGGGAAAAGGATGTCTCGGGCGGTGAAGCCCTCCGGCGATAAGGGTTATCGCTACAATACATTTTGTATGAATTTACATTGGTGGTGCTCCTTTGTGAGAACGTTGGGTCTGACCGACCATTGGGTCTACTTTTTCCATTGTTACATGTATCAGTGAGCACGCCTATACCTGTTAATTATCAGTGGTGCACCATACTTATGCCCTTATTCATCAAGCGATAGCGCCAGGTAGTGTCTGACGAGCGCCAGGTCCCGCCAGCTAACGGCGGCTACCGACTCAAGTACGCCCGGCGGCGGTCACAATGACGCATTTATCACGCTAAATGAGGCTAGCGCCGGCGAGAGCGTCAGCTAGCGCGGGATTCATCATGTAGCCGACTGCAACGAACAGCGCCGCTGCTAATCCCATCACAGCGCCAGGTATGACCTGTCGCTCCCTGGCGATGTCCAATGCATTTCAATGGAACAATCTTTAAATAATCATAATTAATTGCTATTAATGTTTTTTTTTTTTTTTTTTTTTTTAAAGGCCAAAAATTCTGTGACCACTTCTGCAATGTTAGGATTTTTTTTTAAGGTAAAAAAATAAAAAAATGCTTTTGTGCAGAATTGATATTACAGGTCTGATATTCATGTATTCATATTACAAAATGTTTATAAAAACTTGTATAATTTTACAATCAAAAAATATGTTTGTTTGGGGGTTAAAAACTATTTTAAATCCATCGCCGCCAGCGCTCTGGGGTTTAAACAAGGAATTCACAGCGCGAAAAAAATCGGAGCGTGATTTGTTAATGAATCTGCAGCAAGCCGTTCGCTCTGGCCATTCGTTGTCAGGCGCACCCATACAACGCTGAACCTGTGAAACAGCGACCCCTAACCCCGTATTCAACATTACCGCACACCGACTGAGTCGCTGTCAACAAGCAAACCCCGGCCAAGCACAGCGAATACTAGCTGGCGCTGTGAAAATCACGCTACTGGCGCTCATCTGTCGCTACCTGGCGCTATTAATGAATCGGCCTCCCCGAGGCATTTGTGAGTGGCCGGCGCGGGCACACTCTCTGTTTGAGGGCAGCGGGGGATGCAGACGCCAGCGCGTTGGGGTCCGCTCGTATTCGCTCCTGGACAAAAGGGCTCAAGCGTCAGAGTGCGCTGATTAGATGAGCCACTGCGCATGCGTCATACGACCAGGAAGAGGGGAGTGCGGGCGACCTGGGGGGCCGATCGGGGGGCCCCGGGGGAAAGGACCAGGGTAGTCAAAATCATGGGTTTTGGTCCACTTTAAAAAAGAAGAGAAGGTGAAAAGATAAATAAGAAGAGAAGGTGAAAAGATAAATAAGAAGAGAAGGTGAAGGGATAGATAAGAAGAGAAGGTGAAAGGATAAATAAGAAGAGAAGGTGAAGGGATAAGTAAGAAGAGAAGGTGAAAGGATAAATAAGAAGAGAAGGTGAAAAGATAAATAAGAAGAGAAGATGAAAAGATAAATAAGAAGAGAAGGTGAAAAGATAAATAAGAAGAGAAGGTGAAATAATAAATAAGAAGAGAAGGTGAAAGGATAAATAAGAAGAGAAGGTGAAAGGATAAATAAGAAGAGAAGGTGAAATAATAAATAAGAAGAGAAGGTGAAAAGATAAATAAGAAGAGAAGGTAAAGGGATAAATAAGAAGAGAAGGTGAAAAGATAAATAAGAAGAGAAGGTGAAAAGATAAATAAGAAAAGAAGGTGAAAAGATAAATAAGAAGAGAAGGTGAAAAGATAAATAAGAAGAGAAGGTGAAAGGATAAATAAGAAGAGAAGGTGAAAAGATAAATAAGAGAAGGTGAAAAGATAAATAAGAAGAGAAGGTGAAAAGATAAATAAGAAGAGAAGGTGAAGGGATAAATAAGAAGAGAAGGTGAAGGGATAGATAAGAAGAGAAGGTGAAGGGATAGATAAGAAGAAAATGTGAAAAGATAAATAAGAACAGAAAGTGAAAGGATAAATAAGAAGAGAAGGTGAAAGGATAAATAAGAACAGAAAGTGAAAGGATAAATAAGAAGAGAAGGTGAAGGGATAAATAAGAAGAGAAGGTGAAGGGATAGATAAGAAGAAAAGGTGAAAAGATAAATAAGAAGAGAAAGTGAAAGGATAAATAAGAAGAGAAGGTGAAGGGATAAGTAAGAAGAAAAGGTGAAAAGATAAATAAGAAGAGAAAGTGAAAGGATAAATAAGAAGAGAAGGTGAAGGGATAGATAAGAAGAAAAGGTGAAAAGATAAATAAGAAGAGAAGGTGAAGGGATAGATAAGAAGAGAAGGTGAAAGGATAAATAGGAAGAGAAGGTGAAAGGATAAATAAGAAGAGAAGGTGAAAAGATAAATAAGAAGAGAAGGTGAAGGAGTAAATAAGAAGAGAAGGTGAAAAGATAAATAAGAAGAGAAGGTGAAAGGATAAATAAGAAGAGAAGGTGAAAGATAAATAAGAAGAGAAGTTGAAAGGATAAATAAGAAGAGAAGGTGAAAAGATAAATAAGAAGAGAAGGTGAAAGGATAAATAAGAAGAGAAGGTGAAAAGATAAATAAGAAGAGAAGGTGAAAAGATAAATAAGAAGAGAAGGTGAAAAGATAAATAAGAAGAGAAGGTGAAAGGATAAATAAGAAGAGAAGGTGAAAAGATAAATAAGAAGAGAAGGTGAAAAGATAAATAAAAAGAGAAGGTGAAAAGATAAATAAGAAGAGAAGGTGAAAAGATAAATAAGAAGAGAAGGTGAAAAGATAAATAAGAAGAGAAGGTGAAGGGATAAATAAAAAGAGAAGGTGAAAAGATAAATAAAAAGAGGAGGAGAAAGGATAAATAAAAAGAGAAGGTGAAAAGCTAAATAAGAAGAGAAGGTGAAAAGATAAATAAGAAGAGAAGGTGAAAAGATAAATAATAGAAGGTGAAAAGATAAATAAGAAGAGAAGATGAAAAGATAAATAAGAAGAGAAGGTGAAAAGATAAATAAGAAGAGAAGGTGAAAAGATAAATAAGAAGAGAAGGTGAAAAGATAAATAAGAAGAGAAGGTGAAAAGATAAATAAGAAGAGAAGGTGAAAAGATAAATAAGAAGAGAAGGTGAAAAGATAAATAAGAAAAGAAGGTGAAAAGATAAATAAGAAGAGAAGGTGAAGGGATAAATAAGAAGAGAAGGTGAAAAGATAAATAAGAAAAGAAGGTGAAAAGATAAATAAGAAGAGAAGGTGAAAAGATAAATAAGAAGAGAAGGTGAAAAGATAAATAAGAAGAGAAGGTGAAAAGATAAATAAGAAAAGAAGGTGAAAAGATAAATAAGAAGAGAAGGTGAAAGGATAAATAAGAAGAGAAGGTGAAAGGATAAATAAGAAGAGAAGGTGAAAAGAGAGAGGATGGGAGGAATGTGGAGAAGCAAAAGGGGTTGATATAGAAAGTTAAAGAGAGGAGATTAAAGGAGTGTGACAAAATGGGAGGAATGTGGAAATCAATTGAGAGAGAGAGAGAGAGAGAGAAAATGAGAGAATGAGAAAAACGAGACAGAGTGAAGGAGAAAGAGTGAGAGAGTTGGATGGGGCTAAAAGAGAAGAAAAATGGAATGCAGAGAAAGAAAGAAAAAGTGGGAGAAAGAAAAAAAAAACTTGAGAGAGAGAGAATGAAGGAGAAAAAGTTGGTATAATTGGGGAAAAAAAGATGACGAGAAGGAGCGCTCTGATTGGCTTGTATTAGACCAGCTCTTGGGTGAAGGGGCTTGAGCGGATTCGAGCGCACTGATTGGACGAGCATGCGTTTGGGTGACCTGGGGGGTTTCACATAGCGGGTCCCCCCCAATCGGGGTGCCCCGGGGAAAGGACCAAAACCCAGGATAGTCAAAATCCTGGGTTTTGGGCCACTTTAATATTCGCACCCGCATCCTGATTGGCCTGCACATGTGCTGTGGGAGCATCAATCGAGGTGTGACTTGTGTGTGAGGGGAGGAATATGCTACTTACATACCGACCAACTTTTCAGGGTGGGAAAAAGGGACACTTTTTAAATGAAGCCACGCCCCCTCATTTAGGGATAGATAGGAGATAGGATGTAACAGTTACAATATACACTTTGAATAGGTAAATTAATCCGGACCATCACCCTGAATAAGAGCGTATCTTATATGTTTCCCCCACCCTGTACATACAGATTGCTCACATTAATCCGGACCTTCACCCTGAATAAGAGTCTATCTTATATGTTTCCCACACCCTGTACATACAGATTGCTCACATTAATCCGGACCTTCACCCTGAATAAGAGCCTATCTTATATGTTTCCCACACCCTGTACATACAGATTGCTCACATTAATCCAGACCTTCACCCTGAATAAGAGCCTATCTTATATGTTTCCCACACCCTGTACATACAGATTGCCCACATTAATCCGGACCTTCACCCTGACTAAGAGTCTATCTTATATGTTTCCCACACCCTGTACATAAAGATTGCTCACATTAATCCGGACCTTCACCCTGAATAAGAGTCTATCTTATATGTTTCCCACACCCTGTACATACAGATTGCTCACATTAATCCGGACCTTCACCCTGACTAAGAGTCTATCTTATATGTTTCCCACACCCTGTACATAAAGATTGCTCACATTAATCCGGACCTTCACCCTGAATAAGAGCCTATCTTATATGTTTCCCACACCCTGTACATACAGATTGCCCACATTAATCCGGACCTTCACACTGAATAAGAGTCTATCTTATATGTTTCCCCCACCCTGTACATACAGATTGCCCACATTAATCCGGACCTTCACCCTGAATAAGAGTCTATCTTATATGTTTCCCACACCCTGTACATACAGATTGCTCACATTAATCCAGACCTTCACCCTGAATAAGAGCCTATCTTATATGTTTCCCACACCCTGTACATACAGATTGCTCACATTAATCCAGACCTTCACCCTGAATAAGAGCCTATCTTATATGTTTCTCACACTCTGTACATACAGATTGATCACATAAATCCGGACCTTCACCCTGAATAAGAGCCTATCTTATATGTTTCCCACACCCTGTATATACAGATTGCCCACATTAATCCGGACCTTCACCCTGAATAAGAGCCTATCTTATATGTTTCCCACACCCTGTACATACAGATTGCCCACATCCTACCTGCATCTACTGCATGTTATGAGCCTTTAAACATCCAAGATGGCGGCTCATGGAACATCAGGCAGCCTGCAAACAGGAAGTGCCTTCTGACTGTGCTGCTCTGCATTCTGGGACTGCTGACCGTTACCTGACCCCAGCTCTGCTGTGTCTGAGCAAAGCAAAGCAATAACCTGCTCCCCTGCACTTTATCCCACTCTCCTCTCCTCAGTAAGTTTGATGCTTCTGAGCCCGTATCCTAAAGTCCTGAAACAGTTGCAGCCTGGAAAGAATAATAAGTAAGTGACTAAAAACTAAAAAAAAATATTAATTGTAGATGTGGGGGAATAGTTTTTTTAAGGATTTGGGCTTTTCAATAAATTATGGTGAAGGTCCGGTAAGCAAATACTGATGCTGATCTGTTACACCTCAAAGATGGACAAACAAGCACAGCAAGGGGCAGCGGCACATGGACTCAAAAGAGGGACAATTGTGAGCGATGCATTTATTGGCCAAACAAGGGACAGTGTCCCTTTAAACAATCTTGCCTCGAATCGAGCACTGTCATGTGTGGCTCCAGGAGTGGGAAGGGGCGGGGCGTAGATAGAGGAGGGGGCGCGGCTACAGAGTGGGCGTAGCCATGTGAATGCATGGCAATGCAGATACTGGAACAGGGCGTGGCTCTAGATGTAGGCGGGGCCCGGTATTCATGAGTGGGGCGGATGAGGCGCTACGTGGGCGTGGCTGCTGGTGTGGGCAGAACTATAAATTCATAAGGGGCGGATCGGAACTGAACTGCTGCATGAGTGTGGCTCTAGATGTGGGCGGAGCCTGGTATTCATGAGCGGGGCGAATAAGGCGCTACGTGGGCGTTGCTGCTGGTGTGGGCGGAACTATAAATTCATAAGGGGCGGAGCGGAACTGGACTGTTTCATGAGGCTCTATATGTGGGCGGAGCCTGGTATTCATGAGCGGGGCGAATAAGGCGCTAGGTGGGCGTGGCTGTTGGTGTGGGAGGAGCTATAAATTCATAAGGGGCGGAGCGGAACTGAACCTTGTGGCTCTAGGTGTGGGCGGAGCCGAGTATTCATGAGCGGTAAGGAGAGTTACAAAGGGAGAGTGAAAAATAAAAGCTTCAGATATGGGGAAGGCGTGGCTGTGGGTTTTTGAGCCACTGGGTGGGCGTGGCTCCAGGGCTAGATAAGAGCAGCGGAGTGGGCGTGTCTGTGGGAGAGGGCGGGGCTGCTTGCGCTGGGAAAGTCGGTCAGCTGAGCTGAGGGTGTCGGTGCGGGTGAGCGGGTGTGTGCGCGTCTCACCCGCCCTGTGTGTGACGAGCAAGGTGCCCACATCATAATGATGCTGCTACTGATGATGATGATGATGCCATAGTCGCTGCTGCTTCCTGATCCAACATGGAGCCCTCCATGCTGCTGCTGCTGCCGCTCTTCCTGTCCCTTTGCTGCCTCCCCGCTGCTGCCTCCCAAGGTAAGTGGGTAACTTTTCCTCTATCTTAGGAATACTGTAGGTACTCACCTCACCCCACACACACACTCTCTGCCCCCCCCCCCAGCCTGGGGGACTAGAAGTCAAGGCAACTGGACAGACTGTATTATTCTGAACCCTCTTCTAAGAAAAATACAGCAGGTTCAGTTGCCTTGACTTTTTTTTACTATGCTGTAGATAACTTGCTTAAATGGCATTTTCCTAAATGGCCAGCAGGTCCAGTTGCCTTGATTTATTACTTTTTATGACCTGGGTGAATATGGACCTGGCACGGACATGATACATAGCGGCCTCACCCAGGATTTTGACTACCCTGGGTTCCCTGATTGGGGGGGTGCCCTGCTATGTGAAACTCCCCAGATCTCCCGATAAAACTCACCTCACCCCGCTCCTGCGGTGCATGCGCGGCCGCTCGTCCAATCGGCGTGCTCAGAGCCGCTGTGGTATGCGCATCAATGCGACGTCTTAGCTCAGCGGCTCCGAGCACATTGGTGGCCGCATCTCGTGCTTCCCTCTAACAGGGAGTGCGCCTGTGCCAGCCATTCACAAATGGCCGTCGCGGGCACGCGCCCTGCTAGAGAGAAGCGCGGGATGTGGGTGTGGCCCGCTTGTGCGCCGTTGGACCGGGATTCAGGTAAGTGCAGCGGGCGTCCTGGGGGGGTTTCACACAGTGGGGAATCCCGATCTTGGATGCCCCACGCGGAGGGATCGGATCGGCCTGGGAATCTTATAGATTCCCGGGCTGATCACTCTGGGTATAGGTCCACTTTAACCTCACCCAACAAACAGGCCCCAGTCGGGGACTAGATGAGCTTTGTCTCTCGCAATAAGTCAACAGGACTGGCTGTATTTTCCTTTAAAATGTTTTTAAAGAGGACCACAACCCACCCTGGAGCCTGTGAGACTCCATGGCAGGCATACTCGCTCCCCCGGGAGCAGCGCTTTCATCCTCGCTATCCCTATAGCAGGGCTGTGCCCATGCTAGGCACTTGTGAATGGCCGGCGCGGGCACACTCTCTGTTACAGGGTAGCGGGGGATGCATCTGCCAGCGCGCTCGGATCACAGCGTGCTGATTGGACAAGAGGCCGCGCATGTGTCCTAGGACCGGAAAGAGGTGAGTTTGTTCGGGCGAACTGGGGGTTTCACACCCGATCAGGGTGCCCCAGGGGCAAGAACCAAGGCCCAGTTTATTGAAATCACGTGTTTCGGTCCACTCTAAAGTACTCTCCTGGGTTTTGGTCCTTGCGATTTGGGATGGCCTGCTGTGTGAAACCCCCCAGGTTGCCCAGTAAACTCACCTTTCCCTAGTCCTACCTACGGTGCATGTTCGGGCTCTTGTCCAATCATCGCGCTCGACTGTGCTCGTCAAAATCAACTTAAGTCTGGCCGAACATGCAAGAGGCCGCCCGAGTTTTCAGGCGACCTGGGAGGGTTTCACACAGGGGGGCACCCCTCGTTCAGGGTGCCCTGGGGGGAGCGAGTATGCCTGTCCTGGAGTTTCATAGTCTACAGGGTGGGTTTTGGTCCTTGCTGACTTCCGTAAGAGCTTATAGGGCATGAATAGAAGGTCCTGGCCAGGTGTGCGCTCACCTCACCCTATAAGCCAGACCAGCCCCCAATCACTACACACCAAACCGGGGGGGGGGGGGCATAGAAGGGGAGGGGCTCAGATAGTGAAAAAAGTGCAAGAAAGTTTGCCTGTTTGCTGATTAGTAATATTTAGATTAGTAAGGTTAGTAATAGGGTGGGTATTCCTGGAGGTGTCTGCAACATGGGAAATGATTTAGCTTTACTGGATAGATGGTCAAAACTGTGGAAACTAGAGTTTAATGTCTCTAAATGTAAAATCATGCACTTGGGTAGAAGGAATCCCTGCTCTGAGCACCGTATGGGCAGCACTGTGTTAGCCAGGACCTCGGAGGAGAGAGATTTAGGGATACTGATTACTGATAGCTGCAAGATGAGTGGACAGTGTAGCCAGGTAGTAGGAAAAGCAAGCAGGATGCTCGGCTGCATAGCTCGAGGCATCACCAGTAGGAAGAGGGAGGTTGTGATGCCGCTGTATAGAGCCCTGGCAAGGCCACAGCTAGAATACTGTGTGCAGTTCTGGAGACCTCACCTGCAAAAACACATTATTCAACTAGAACGGGTCCAAAGGCCGGCAACAAAAATGGTGGAAGGACTTAAACTTAAAACTTATCAGGAGAGACTTAAAGAACTTAATCTGTACAGTCTGGAGGAAAGAAGGGAGAGGGGGGACATGATGGAGACCTTTATATATGTGACAGGATTGAATAAGGTTCAGGAGGGAAGTGTTTTTAAGAAGAAACTTAATGATAGAACAAGGGGCCCAACCTGAAGCTAGTCGGGGGGAAGATCAGGAGCAATGTTAGAAAATATTATTTTACAGAAAGAGTAGTAGATGCTGGGAACAAACTTCCAGCAGAGGTAGTTTAAAAATCGACAGTCACTGAGTTTAAAAATGCCTGGGATAAGCACACATCTATTCTAAGATAAAGAGAACATACAGTATATACATAAGATACAGAGAACATACAGTATATACACAAGATAAAGAGAACATACAGTATATACACAAGATAAAGAGAACATACAGTATATACATAAGATACAGAGAACATACAGTATATACATAAGATACAGAGAACATACAGTATATACATAACATAAAGAGAACATACAGTATACACATAAGATACAGAGAACATACAGTATATACACAAGATAAAGAGAACATACAGTATACACATAAGATACAGAGAACATACAGTATACACATAAGATAGAGAACATACAGTATATACATAACATAAAGAGAACATACAGTATATACATAAGATAAAGAGAACATACAGTATACACATAAGATAAAGAGAACATACAGTATATACATAAGATACAGAGAACATACAGTATACACATAAGATACAGAGAACATACAGTATACACATAAGATACAGAGAACATACAGTATACACATAAGATACAGAGAACATACAGTATACACATAAGATACAGAGAACATACAGTATACACATAAGATAAAGAGAACATACAGTATACACATAAGATACAGAGAACATACATCATACACATAAGATACAGAGAACATACATCATACACATAAGATACAGAGAACATACAGTATACACATAAGATACAGAGAACATACAGTATACACATAAGATACAGAGAACATACAGTATACACATAAGATACAGAGAACATACAGTATACACATAAGATACAGAGAACATACAGTATACACATAAGATACAGAGAACATACAGTATACACATAAGATACAGAGAACATACAATATACACATAAGATACAGAGAACATACAGTATATACATAAGGGCAGACTAGATGGACCGTATGGTCTCCTTCTGCCGTCAACCTTCTATTGTAGTTTTGGGTGGAGTTAGGAGGGGTGACATACTAGATGAGGTGGGTAAGGAGAATAGTGGAGGCGAATCCACATCATTGGGTCCACTTTAGCTGTCACCACTGACCTGGTGCAGTTGCACCCATGACTTTCCAGTTGAGTGAATGGCTAGCTGGCTAACAGGGGAGTGACATAGGGTCCCATTCGGGGCCCCATCATAAAAGCGGCCCCTGCCTTGGGCCTACAGACCCGGCGCTCTGTCTGAGTATTGACATTGGGGTTCTTAAAAATTCAAATCATGAGAAAAAAGCCTGAGAATTTCACTGTTACTGAATCACTAGATAAAAAGACAATGAAAGTCAATGGCAGCTTTTACTACAGTGTAGAAAGGAGTAAACAGTTCTCTACTTAGGAGTAAAAAAGCTGCCATTGACTTTCATTGTTTTCCCAGCTGGTGATTCAGTAACAGTGACATTCTCATGATTTTCTCATTCAGTGGAAATATGACTTTAGTCTCAGGAGATATTTCAGGGGAAGTTTCCAGAATCGGGGTCAGTCAGTAGAATGGATGTCTCTGGGATGCCTCTGCCATTTAGCTCTGGCCAGGTATTGTCTATGGGAACATGCTGGGAGCACATTGTTCCTGCAATCCCCCCAGAGACAATCACTGTAATCTCACTTCCTGTGCAGTTGTTTCTCATTTAAAGTGGACCAACACCCAGGATTTTGACTATCCTGGGTCTTGGTCCACTTCGGTGGGGCACCCCCGATCGGGGTGCCCCGCTGTGTGAAACCCCCCCGAACCCCCCGAACTCACCTCTCCCCGCGCCGACGGACAAGCGGCTCCTCCGCCGCTGCCTCCCGCGCGTCCCTCTAGACGCGTGCGTGCCCGCGCCGGCCTTACAGATAAGATAAGGAGTTTGGGGTGTTTGGGGGGGTTTCACCCCGCGGGACATCCCGATCTCGGATGTCCTGCGGGGAGGGAGGTGATCGGCCCGGGAATCTTATAGATTCCCGGGCCGATCACCCGTGGGTGTTGGTCCACTTTAAAGGCAAAGTATATAATTAGCTTCATTAAGACCCTGAACTAATGCCCAGCCCTGATCCTGTTGTCTTTATTAGGCCGACCCTATCTCGCCCTGATCTAATGTCCTGCCCAACCCTGACCATATTATTTTATTAGGACATAACTCTGAACCTAGGCCGACCCTATCTCACCCTGACCCTAATGTCATGCCCAACCCCGACCTTATTATTTTATTAGGACCTAACTCTGAACCTAGGCCGACCCTATCTTACCCTGACCCTAATGTCATGCCCAACCCCGACCTTATTATTTTATTAGGACCTAACTCTGAACCTAGGCCGACCCTATCTCACCCTGGCCCTAATGTCATGCCCAACCCTGACCCTGTTGTCTTATTAGGACATAACTCTAAACCTAGGCCGACCCTATCTCACCCTGATCTAATGTCCTGCCCAACCCTGACCCTATTATTTTATTAGGACCGAACTCTGAACCTAGGCCGACCCTATCTCACCCTGGCCCTAATGTCATGCCCAACCCTGACCCTGTTGTCTTATTGGGGCCTAACTCTGAACCTAGGCCGACCCTATCTCACCCTGGTCCTAATGTCATGCCCAACCCTGACCCTTTATCTCACCAGGACCTTACTCTGCATCTAGTAGATAATAGACCTCGGCTTTATTTACATGAGTTTTTTTTTACAATCCAGTGTACAGCAGTACACGTCACAAGATAGTTCACGTACACAATATTCATTTTCTTTCCCCCTCTTTATTCCACTTTTCCCTAATTTCTTCCCTGGCAGGAGGGTAGGAAATAGGGTTAATTAGAATCTTGATCATGGAGGAAATAAGGTTCATTAATACTAATTACTAACATTAATACCCACCTCTTTCCATCCCAGTTGCTATCCAAAAAGGTTTTTTTCTTTTTTCCCCTTTCCCTTTTTTCTTCTTTACCCTTCCCATGTTCCAACTCTTTTCTTCCAGTTCCCTGACACTGAATTCTGAACCTAAACCATACCTCCCAAGTGTCCCTGACTTGGAGGGACTGTCCCTCCTTTGAGTTAATGTCCCCCTGTCCCTTGATGTTCTCATTTGTCCCTCTTTGAGGTGCAACATGCAGATCTGCAGCAATAAATGATTTGCCTCTTCAAAGGGTTTATATTGTTGTAACCTATTTCCCAATGCAGGTGTGTGGCTTAATTTAACAATTGTCCCACTTTCCTACCCTAAAAAGTTGGGAGGTATGTCTAAACTGTATCCATTCGGACCCTATTCATGTGAGCAAACTCCCCTTTACCTTTTCACCTAATAATTACCCTGACCCTAATCTCATGCCCAACCCTGACCCCAGTATCTCATTGGGACTTAACTCTAAAGATCATCTGATAACAGACCCAATTATGTAAGCTAAGCATGGCATCCAATTCTGACCCTAAACTCAGGACTAGCCCTGACCATAACAACCTTAATCCTGACTCTACCACATCCCTAACCTTTCTCTTTCACATAGACCATGACCTAATGCCCAACCCTGACCCCATTATCTCATTAGGACCTAACTCTAAAGATCATCTGATAGTAGACCCTATTATGTAAGCTCACCATGACATCCAACTCAGGACTAGCCTTGACCATAACAACCTTAGTCCTGTGACTCAACCACCCCCCTAACCTTATTCTTCCACATAGACCATGACCTAATGCCCAACCCTGACCCCATTATCTCATTAGGACCTAACTCTAAAGATCATCTGATAATAGACCATATTATGTAAGCTCCCCATGACATCCATTTCTGACCCTAAACTCAGGACTAGCCCTGACCATAACAACCTCATGGCTCTACCACCTCCCTAACCTTACTCTTTCACATAGACCATGACCGAATGCCCAGGCCTAACCCCATTATCTCATCAGGACCTAACTCTAAAGATCATCTGCTAATAGACCCTATTATGTAAGCTCACCATGACATCCAACTCAGGACTAGCCTTGACCATAACTACCTTAGTCCTGTGACTCTACCACCTCCCTAACCTTACTCTTTCACATAGACCATGACCGAAAGCCCAACCCTGACCCCATTATCTCATCAGGACCTAACGCTAAAGATCATCTGACAATAGACCCTATTATCTAAGCTAAGCATGGCATCCAATTCTGATCCTAAACTCAGGACTAGCCCTGATAATAACAACCTTAATCCTGACTCTACCACATCCCTAACCTTTCTCTTTCACATAGACCATGACCCAATGCCCAGGCCTGACACAATTATCTCATCAGGACCTAACTCTAAAGATCATCTGATAATAGACCCTATTATGTAAGCTCACCATGACATCCAACCCAGGACTAGCCTTGACCATAACAACCTTAGTCCTGTGACTCTACCACCCCCCTAACCTTATTCTTTCACATAGACCATGACCGAAGGCCCAACCCTGACCCCATTATCTCATTGGGACCTAACTCTAAAGATCATCTGATAATAGACCCTTTATTATGTAAGCTAAGCATGGCATTCAATTCTGACCCTAAATTTAGGACTAGCCCTGACAATAACATAATGAATCCTTACTCTACCACCTCCCTAACCTTTCTCTTTAACCTAGACCATGACTGCATGCCCAACCCTGACCCCATTTTCTCATCAGAACCTAACTCTAAAGATCATCTGTCAATAGACCCTATTATGTAAGCTAACCATGACCCTAAACTCGGGACTAGCCCTGACCATAACAACCATAATCCTGAGATAACGTGCCCAGTCCTGACCCCATTATCTCATTAGGACCTTACTCTTATAATAGTCCATATTATGTAAGCTAGCATAGCATCCAATTCTGACCCTAAACTCACGACTAGCCCTGACCATAACAACCTTAGTCCTGTGACTCAACCACCCCCCTAACCTTATTCTTTCACATAGACCATGACCGAAGGCCCAACCCTGACCCCATTATCTCATTGGGACCTAACACTAAAGATCATCTGATAATCTGACCCTATTATGTAAGCTAAGCATGGCATCCATTTCTGACCCTAAACTCAGGACTAGCCCTGACCATAACAACCTTAACCCTACTCTACCACCTCTCTAACCTTTCTCTTTCACATAGACCATGACTGAATGCCCAACCCTGACCCCATTATCTCATCAAGACCTAACTCTAAAGATCATCTGACAATAGACCTTATTATGTAAGCTAAGCATGGCATCCAGTTCTGACTGCCTAGTCTAGTCCTGACTCTTATCAACCATATAAACTAAATCCTGCCTCGACCAATCACCTAACCCTAAACCGGACCTTTAGCATCATTTAATGAAAAACCCAAACCCCTCAAAAACTATTACCCAGCATCTAAAATGAATATATTTGACGTTTCTATTCACTCACTTTTTATTCTTTCCCCCGCTGGCCTGCAACACTGTTCAGGACTCTAGGATTCGGGTGCCACCATCTTGCCTCAGAAGCATCACATACCGAGGGGAGTAGAGGGGGCAAAAGTGCAGAGGGCGGGGTTATAGCTGTGCGTTTCACAGACAGAGCAAGGGTCACGAAAAGGGCAGCAATCCTAGAATGCAGAGCAGCACATTCAGGAGACACTTCCTGTTTGCAGGCAGCCTGAGACTCCATATGCTGCCATCTTGGATGTTTAAAGGCTCAGAAAATGCACTAGGTGCAGGTAGGATGATTTTTAATGTGAGCAATCTGTATGTACAAGGTGTGGGAAACATACAAGATAGACTCTTATTCAGGGTGAAGGTCTGGTTTAAGTTTCCATATAGTCCATGACTGAATGCCAAGTTCTGACCCCATTATCTCGTCAGGACCTCATTTCTCAAGGTTGTCTGATAATAAACCTTAATATGTAAGATAAACCTGATATCTAATTCAGACCCTAAACAAATGCCAATCCCTGACCCTATCAACTTAATAACCTGAATCCTGACTCTAACCTTGCCATCTAGACCATGAGCAAATGCCCAGCCCTGACCCCATTATCTCATTAGGACTGAAGTCTGAAACAAATTGGTCCCTATTTTTGAGCAAACCCCTGATTCTGACCCTATTCCCTAATCAACCCAAAATATCGAACCACCTAATTATACTTTTCATCAAGACCCTACACCCTAGTTACCCCATTAGAACCTAACCCCGAATTTAATCCCTATAATATAGTATTTAAGCAAGAACTTATCCCTGCACCAGTCCTGATCCTCTAACCAACCCCAGTTGTTTTTTTTTTTTTCTAAACCTATTGCCATACTCTTTCTCAAGACCCTGACCCTATTATGTGGGCAAACCCTTAATCTGATGACCTGTTCCGACCCTATTGTCTCATCAAGACCTACCTCTAAATCGAAAATGAACCATAGACCATATTTTCGGGTGTTATTTATATTTAAAACACCAATCTAACCCGAATTCCGATTATATTAGTGGGTACACTGTGATGTCTGTGTTTCTAGCAGTGAAGCCACATTGTTGTCTCAGTCTGCAGCAATGCAGAGCTATGGGGGACATCAGCCAAAAATACCCCACCCAGTCCAATTGCACTGTGTACCAGGACCACACCTGAGAATCACCCCGATTATTAGCATTGGAGGAATGCTAATAACCCCAGCTTGTAACATTACATTGGGAGATGGTGTAACTCATAGCCCGGGGAGGATGAAACTGTGCCATTTCCTGGTGACAAAAGTTGGCGGTTTTCCTAGTGACAAAAGTTGGCCGTGACCACGACCTTTCACCTGGCGCTGCACCCGATGCCAGGCAATAACAGCCCTGGAGGTATCAGACATCTGAGATTATAGAGTGTGTCAAGGACTAACAGTAATCCAAGTGAGTTCTTCTCACCCCCATAAGTATTATTGTCCTTCTATATGGCCAGTAGTACTTCACAGCCCTCCAAGTAAGTACAGCTTCACCCAAGCAGTATAAGTAAAACTTTACCTACTGTATCTGCAGCAACAGCATATTAAAAGCAAATGGCAAACAGCACACGTGTCAATTCATTGTGCATCCTCACTTTAAAGTGGACCAACACCTAGGATTTTGACTATCCTGGGTTTTGGTCCACTTTGGTGGGGCACCCCGCTGTCTGAAACCCCCCAGAAAGCCCAAAAAAGCTCCCCTCTGCCCGCTCCCACGTGACCGCGCCAGCCAATCACAGCGCTCAGAGCCGCTGTGGTATGCGCGTCCAAGGTCCGCGTCTCGCGCTTCCCTCTAACAGGGAGCGCGCCTGCACCGGCCATTCACAAACGGGCCCTGCTAGAGGGAAGCGCGAGACGCGGCCGCGGCTCGCACATGCGCCGATGGAACGGGGCTGAGGTAAGGTTTGTGGGCCTCCTGGGGGGTTCCTCCCCGCGGGACATCCCGATTTTGGATGCCCCGCGGGGAGGGATCTGATCGGTCCGGGAATCTTATAGATTTCCGGGCCGATCCCCCCCTGGGTGTTGGTCCACTTTAATGGCTGCCAATAAGGGTGAAGTTTAACTTATACTACTATACTGAGCACTAAACCCGGCTGTGCAGAGAAATCTGATCTTACTCCTGTATTCTCCCGTATACCCTAATAGATTGTAAGCTCTTCTCCTTCTGTATCCTCCCTTATACCCTAATAGATTGTAACTTTTTTTATTAAGTAAAATCAAGCAATCATATACAATATATACAATATATACAAAGTTACAATAATAAATAAATAAAATAAATAATAACTAAACAAAAAGAAACAGGCCTAACAATTCGGCATATAATATCCATTATTGTATATACAATCCTATCTACAACCTAACACTACACTGTACACAATTCAGCAGGAAGACTAAGAGACCCCGTCACCTGTGCATGCAGCCATTCTTCAAAAATCTGTCGTTGTTATAAAAAATCTATGGGTGATAAGAGACAGAAAAGCCCACCCAGAGGGAAGTCATGAGGACTAAGGAGGCCTGATGTTCCTCCACGCCTTCATCCAGGCCCCCCGTTCCCACCTGTCCCTCTCAAGCACCCGGATCTTACCCACCTCATGCAGGATGTCATGCACCACCACCGGGACAGGGAGGACTTTCTTCCTAATGCAGAGCTGGCACCGTGCATTCCACTTGAAATAGCGAATCACTAGACTAACTAGATACAAAGTGTCCAAACAAAAATCCCCCTCTGTTCTTGAATGCCCCGTACACCCACTCAGCATAGGAAAGCTGGGAGAAGAAGGGGGCACCGAGGGCCAACCCCACCTGTTTACACACATCTACATTAAAGGGACACCGGAGCAGGAAGTGGTCCATAGTCTCCACCTCATCCTGACACTCCTCACGGAGACAAATTATCTCTGGCAGGCTGCGACTCTTCCGGATCCCCCTAAGGTAGAGTTTTCCTTGGAAGGAGAGCCAGGCTATATCCCGGTATCTCAAAGGAATTCTTGAGGAGTTAATAAGCCTCAAACCCTCCCTCATGATGGAGCCTGGGCAATCCCTGAGGGACAATGGCTCATGAAAAGCCAGACCCAGGACCCGACTCACCAGAAGCTTCCTCGAAGTAGATCTCATGTCCTCTGCCGTCAATTGCCATTGCCGAAGTATTTTCAAGCACGGGGCAACATAGGCCGGGAGCTGAGCCTGAGGAACTCGAGGGCTTTTCACCCGGCCACCATTCTCCCAGTCTCGCAGGAAGGGCTTAAACCAGGACTGGAAAATACCCACCCAGCCAGGCGGGCTCTCTGCCAACATGCTTCCAAAATTATGTTTCAGAAACAAGAGAGAGAAAAACACTACTGGGTTGACCATCCCTAGGCCACCCTCCCGCCTGGATAGGTAAGTGACATTTCTTTTCACCAGGTTCATGCGGTTTCCCCATAACATCTGGAAAAACACGCTGTAGACCCTGGTGTAGAGAGATACTGGCAAAACACAGACGAAGCTGACGTATAAAAAGATGGGGATCAGGTAGGTCTTGATAAGGTCAACCCTTTCTCTGAGAGACATTTTCCAGCTCTTCCAGACTGCAACTTTGGCATTGGCAATTTCCAGCCTGCTCTCCCAGTTTTTTTGGCCATAATCACCAGGACCGAAATTAATGCCAAGGATCTTAATTTCCTGCTGGGGCATTGGGAAGGCGTCCGGAAGTTCGAAGCCCTCACCCTCCTCACCCATCCAGAAAACTTCACTCTTCTCATGATTGACCTTGGAGCCCGACGCTTCTGTATACTGTGCTATTAGAGAGGCCACCTCCTCTGCCTCATTTGTCCCAGAGACAATCACAGATACATCATCAGCATAGGCAATGACCTTCAGAGGAGGCTCACCAGGCACACCCAGAGGAACCCCACATAACATGCTGCTCTCGACCCTCCTTATAAAGGGATCGATTGCAAACACATACAGTAAGGGACTCAGAGGGCATCCCTGTCGCACACCAGAGCCAACTTTGAAAGGCCTTCCAACCCAACCATTAACAAGAGGGAAGCTCTCAGCCCCTTCATACAGGGTTTGTAGCCAATTAATGAATCACCCTGGCAGGCCGTACTTACCAAGAAGCAGCCATAGGTACTCATGATTGACCCTATCAAAAGCCTTTGCCTGATCTAATGCCAACAAGTACTTTCCCCAGCCTGCAGCCCTGCATCGCTCCAAGGCCTCCCGGACAGCTAAAACCGCAGAGAAGGTGCTTCTACCTTGGATGGAGCAGTGCTGATGACGGGAAAGCAGTTGCTCCGCTACTGACGACAAGCGCCAGAACAAAATCTTTGCCAGTATCTTTCTATCGACATTGAGAAGGCTGATGGGGCGCCAGTTCTCAATCATCGAAGAGTCCTTTCCCTTTGACAGAAGGATCACAGCCGAGCGCATGGAGGGAGGGAGGGAACCCTCTGCCAGACAGCAATTAAAGACCTCCACCAAATGTGGTGCCAGGATGGTCTTAAAACATTTATAAAATTCAGCTGTCAGACCATCTGACCCGGGCGACTTTTTGATGGCAAGGTGATCAATCGCACTTACCACCTCATCGGCAGTGACCGGCTCTGTCAAGCTAGTGATAGAACGGTCACCATTTTCCAATCCTGGAGTAGAATCCAGGAAACTTTCCATCTTTGCCCGGTCAAGAACCTTTCTGCCCAGGAGGTCAGCATAAAAGGACCTAATAATCTCCAGGATCCCAGATTTAGATCTTACCAGGGAACCTGTGCTATCCTTCAGACCAAGGACAGTCTTGAGAGCTGCAGCCTGTCTGCAATTCTGATAGGGATCGGGCGAGTGGTATTTCCCATAATCCCTTTCCAGAACCAGAGAAGCATGCCGGTCATACTGACACTTCCTGAGGAGAAGCTTGACTTCAGAGATTGCCCCTTGATCTCCATCATTCGAGACAAGGATGTCAAGCTTCCTCCGCAAGCGCTGGTAGGCAATGTATTTATCAAGCTGTTTCCTTTTTCCTAGGCCCCTGAAAAGCCCAGCAATTCTCATTTTGGTCAGCTCCCACCACTCAGACCTGCTGCTGCAAAAATCCTTAATGGAAACCTGTGCCTGAAAAAAATCCTCAAAAGATTGTCTTACCCCCTCCTCCTCAAGGAGAGCCGAATTCATCCTCCAGATGCCCCTTCCTCTAGGGGGTGTGTCAGAAGCATTCAAGACCATCGATAGTAAAAGGTGATCGGAGAACTCGACCGCCTGCAGCCGGGGAGGCTGAGAAGCCGAGCCCTCCTTCAAAAAAAACCTGTCTATCCTACTCTGACTGCTACCTCGCTGAAAAGTGAAGCCCGTGAGGTCTGGGGAGTGCTTAATGTGCACATCTTCCAGACCTGCCTCTCTAACCATACTATTCAAAAAGAGACTATCGCAGCCCAGCTTGCCTTTGAAGCCTCTCCTGTCCATGGGCCTAGTCACGGTGTTAAAATCACCCCCAAAGACTACTGGCCGGGCTGTAAAAAGGAACGGCTTGATCTTTGTAAAGAGGCATTTCCTGTCCCACTTAGTTTGAGGTCCATAGATATTTATTAGGCGCAGGTCCTGCCCCCTTACAATGACGTCCAAGACCATGCACCTCCCGATCTCCACCTCAATGACTCGCCGGCAAGTTACCGTGTCAGTTTTAAAAAGCACCGCCACTCCGCTGTAAGGCTCGGCCGCAAGAGACCAAAAAGAGGGTCCGTGCCTCCACTCCCGCTTCACAGCGTGAATGTCGGCCAGACTGCCCAATCTGGTCTCCTGCAAAAATAAAATGTCAGCATCAAACTGGCTGAGAAAAAATAAGGCCATAAAACGAGCGCTTACAGATTTAATGCTGGCAACATTAATGGTTGCCACCTTTATCGGAGGGGGAACTGCCATCAGAGTCATTCGGGAGAACGTCTCTTAGCCTTCCCTCCGGCCTCACTATCAGATCCCTCACGCTTACTGGAGGAGACTGGTGCTTCCTCCTCCATATCTGAAGCCTCGGAATCAAAAGAAGATATTTCAATAGATGAGTCCTCAGAAAGTGCCTCAAACCTGTTGGAGAGCTGCACCCCACTGCTCTCCCCCAGCTCCGGCACTGCATTACCCTTTTTCCTTTTTTTCTTTGTAGCTAGCCTGTAAGCCAGGTAATCCCGATCCCCAGGGGAGAGTCCAGACCATGCTGTCTTGGGATCTGAACTCCCACCCTGCTCAGAAGGGGGTGCAGGATCAGGATCACCTAGCCCCAGCCTGCGAGATCTTACAGCAGGGGGCACAATTACTGAAACCCCCTTGGTACTTGCAGTGCCAGCCCCCCGGGCCGCCTCAGCTATTATATTGCTTGGTCTTACATTAGTGGTTGCTGACTTGGGGGCAGACTGGGGATTCACCTTAGGGCCACCTGCAGATGGCACAGGGGCCTCAGGAACCCCCAGCTGAGTGGGGGGAGGGACCGCAGACGGGGCAGCATGGGAATGTTCCTCCCTATCCAGCCGCAGCATTTCCTGCACCACTTCCCTGTCCAGGTTGTGCCAGGCCTCAGGACACTGACTATAAGGGTGGCCGAGCTGGTTACATAGATTACAGTGGATTGTATTGCAGTCCTTAGCCAAGTGTCCCAAGCCCTGGCACAAAGAGCACCTAAGAAGCGAGCAGGAGGAGCTGAAGTGACCCTTGGCCCCACATTTATGGCAAACCTTGGGCTGACCAGGATAAAAGATGGTCAGCCGGTCACGGCCAATATAGGCAGATGATGGCAAGTGGGTGACCTGGTTGCCATTCCTGCGGAGCCTCAGGGTCACTGACCAGCCCCCAGTCCAGATATCCCGATCATCTAGGATCTTCTTCAGGGGAGTGAGAACATCACCATAACGCTTCAGCCAGACAGTCAAATCAGAGGGGGGAATGGACTCATTTCTTACTAGGATGGTGATGTTTTTAATGAGCTGCTGCCTGGAGACCTGGATGGGAGTTAACCCCTTCCAGGCAGGACGTTGCTTTTGCAGCTCGTACCGCTCCCAAAACAAGTCCATCCCCTCTGGTCTAACGAAGCTCAAGTCATGTTCTGCGCTCCCCACTGGACTGATTAGGGCAAAAATGTCTGCGGCTGTAAATCCCATACCCAGGATGAGATCCACCACCGCCCGCCGGGTGATAACTGGCCCCTCCCCCTCCCACCTAAGCTGGACCAGGTTGCGCCTATTGAAGCCACTTGCAGGGGCGTTGACCTCACTGGGCACAGACATCCTCTCACCAGCAGCTTCTCCTCCGCGCCTGGCAACCTGGGCATAGGACACAGGGGGCTGCACTGCAGCACCAACAGCATTATTGGCCCCACTCCGTGTGCCACCTCGCTGGATGAAATACAGGGCAGGGCGGACAGCAGGGGCCCCAGCATTAGGTGGCACAGTCTTCTTATAGTCCACCAGAGGTGCAGGTGAGGGGACAGTCATATCATCAGCAGCAGTCACAGCAGCAGTCACAGCAGAAAGTCCAACAATAGAATTAACCCCTGTGGACTCAACCCCAGACACAGCAGCAGTAACAGGAGCAACAACATCAATAACAGCACCTAAACCAGCTGAAGCAGAAACAATAGAAGCCCTGCCAGCAAGACCCAAACCTGCGGGTGAGTCACCCATGGCCCCAGGCCCACCAAGTTCGGCGCACCCAGGAACCCGGATGGGTGCCAGGATGGTACTTACGTCTGGCGCCACCTCACCCTTTTCAGGGCAAGGAGCGCCACAGTCTTCTATACCCCCTGACACAGCGCCTATGGCGCACTCCGCAGGCTGGCTGGACAGATGGACGTCGTCCTTAGCTGGCATGGGCTCCTCAGGCTGGCGGCTGTCCTCTGGAAGATCTGCTCCAGTAGGGGCTTCCTGGATGCCCAGCGATGTCACGCACTCCTGATGTGTTGCCTCAGCAAGAAAGTCTTCCAATGCTGGTTCCGGGGCTCCTGGCTCTGCTACTGCTGCAACTTTGGGTGGAGGTACAGCTGGAGAATCCTCCACCATCGGGGTCTCATCCACATGGTCGGCCTCTTCCTCCTTCACTGTGGGGCCTGAGCGCTGCATGGACTTAAATCGCTCCTCATTTTTATATTTTTCTTTAAAGGCCCCACTGCTTGCTTTAAGGGACGCAACCAACTTTTCCTGCTGCCGACATGCTGATTCAAGCTCAGCTAAGTCTGCTTTGCTTGACCGCTTATCCAATCCTCTCGCCTTGCTGGTGTCCATTTTCTTTTTCTTTAATGCAATTTTCATCTTGCAAAGCTTCTCCTCCTCCTTCGCCACATTGCACAAATTACTGCACACACGGCTGCGAAAAGCTGACAAACTCTCACCGGGCTGGGGCACCGTGGTGTTACCAGCGCCGCTGGTGGAAGCAGTCCCGGGATCCCGAGGTTTAATAGTCCTCCGGGGGTATCGGCGAGATTCACCCCCAGAATCCTCCATCTTGCCTGGGATAATCCTCCCAGCAAGGCCTCAGGCTTCTCAGCTCACAGCACACAGCACACAGCTCACAACTCTCCAGCTGCAGGTAATCAGAGGAAGCACACACAGCAGGAGGTGACCACACCCTCCTGATTACCCTAATAGATTGTAACTTTTTTTATTAAGTAAAATCAAGCAATCATATACAATATATACAATATATACAAAGTTACAATAATAAATAAATAAAATAAAATAAATAATAACTAAACAAAAAGAAACAGGCCTAACAATTCGGCATATAATATCCATTATTCTATATACAATCCTATCTACAACCTAACACTACACTATACACAATTCAGCAGGAAGACTAAGAGACCCCGTCACCTGTGCATGCAGCCGTTCTTCAAAAATCTGTCGTTGTTATAAAAAATCTATGGGTGATAAGAGACAGAAAAGCCCACCCAGAGGGAAGTCATGAGGACTAAGGAGGCCTGATGTTCCTCCACGCCTTCAGCCAGGCCCCCCGTTCCCACCTGTCCCTCTCAAGCACCCGGATCTTGCCCACCTCATGCAGGATGTCATGCACCACCACCGGGACAGGGAGGACTTTCTTCCTAATGCAGAGCTGGCACCGTGCATTCCACGTGAAATAGCGAATCACTAGACTAACTAGATACAAAGTGTCCAAACAAAAATCCCCTCTGTTCTTGAATGCTCCATACACCCACTCAGCATAGGAAAGCTGGGAGAAGAAGGGGGCACCGAGGGCCAACCCCACCTGTTTACACACATCTACATTAAAGGGACACCGGAGCAGGAAGTGGTCCATAGTCTCCACCTCATCCTGACACTCCTCACGGAGACAAATTATCTCTGGCAGGCTGCGACTCTTCCGGATCCCCCTAAGGTAGAGTTTTCCTTGGAAGGAGAGCCAGGCTATATCCCGGTATTTCAAAGGAATTCTTGAGGAGTTAATAAGCCTCAAACCCTCCCTCATGATGGAGCCTGGGCAATCCCTGAGGGACAATGGCTCATGAAAAGCCAGACCCAGGACCCGACTCACCAGAAGCTTCCTCGGAGTAGATCTCATGTCCTCTGCCGTCAATTGCCATTGCCGAAGTATTTTCAAGCACGGGGCAACATAGGCCGGGAGCTGAGCCTGAGGAACTCGAGGGTTTTTCACCCGGCCACCATTCTCCCAGTCTCGCAGGAAGGGCTTAAACCAGGACTGGAAAATACCCACCCAGCCAGGCGGGCTCTCCGCCAACATGCTTCCAAAATTATGTTTCAGAAACAAGAGAGAGAAAAACACTACTGGGTTGACCATCCCTAGGCCACCCTCCTGCCTGGATAGGTAAGTGAAATTTCTTTTCACCAGGTTCATGCGGTTTCCCCATAACATCTGGAAAAACACGCTGTAGACCCTGGTGTAGAGAGATACTGGCAAAACACAGACGAAGCTGACGTATAAAAAGATGGGGATCAGGTAGGTCTTGATAAGGTCAACCCTTTCCCTGAGAGACATTTTCCAGCTCTTCCAGACTGCAACCTTGGCATTGGCAATTTCCAGCCTGCTCTCCCAGTTTTTTTGGCCATAATCACCAGGACCGAAATTAATGCAAAGGATCTTAATTTCCTGCTGGGGCATTGGGAAGGCGTCCGGAAGTTCGAAGCCCTCACCCTCCTCACCCATCCAGAAAACTTCACTCTTCTCATGATTGACCTTGGAGCCCGATGCTTCTGTATACTGTGCTATTAGAGAGGCCACCTCCTCTGCCTCATTTGTCCCAGAGACAATCACAGATACATCATCAGCATAGGCAATGACCTTCAGAGGAGGCTCACCAGGCACACCCAGAGGAACCCCACATAACATGCTGCTCTCGACCCTCCTTATAAAGGGATCGATTGCAAACACATACAGTAAGGGACTCAGAGGGCATCCCTGTCGCACACCAGAGCCAACTTTGAAAGGCCTTCCAACCCAACCATTAACAAGAGGGAAGCTCTCAGCCCCTTCATACAGGGTTTGTAGCCAATTAATGAACCACCCTGGCAGGCCGTACTTACCAAGAAGCAGCCATAGGTACTCATGATTGACCCTATCAAAAGCCTTTGCCTGATCTAACGCCAACAAGTACTTTCCCCAGCCTGCAGCCCTGCATCGCTCCAAGGCCTCCCGGACAGCTAAAACCGCTGAGAAGGTGCTTCTACCTTGGATGGAGCAGTGCTGATGACGGGAAAGCAGTTGCTCCGCTACTGACGACAAGCGCCAGAACAAAATCTTTGCCAGTATCTTTCTATCGACATTGAGAAGGCTGATGGGGCGCCAGTTCTCAATCATCGAAGAGTCCTTTCCTTTTGACAGAAGGATCACAGCCGAGCGCCTCATGGAGGGAGGGAGGGAACCCTCTGCCAGACAGCAATTAAAGACCTCCACCAAATGTGGTGCCAGGATGGTCTTAAAACATTTATAAAATTCAGCTGTCAGACCATCTGACCCGGGCGACTTTTTGATGGCAAGGTGATCAATCGCACTTACCACCTCATCGGCAGTGACCGGCTCTGTCAAGCTAGTGATAGAACGGTCACCATTTTCCAATCCTGGAGTAGAATCCAGGAAACTTTCCATCCTTGCCCGGTCAAGAACCTTTCTGCCCAGGAGGTCGGCATAAAAGGACCTAATAATCTCCAGGATCCCAGATTTAGATCTTACCAGGGAACCTGTGCTATCCTTCAGACCAAGGACAGTCTTGAGAGCTGCAGCCTGTCTGCAATTCTGATAGGGATCGGGTGAGTGGTATTTCCCATAATCCCTTTCCAGAACCAGAGAAGCATGCCGGTCATACTGACACTTCCTGAGGAGAAGCTTGACTTCAGAGATTGCCCCTTGATCTCCACCATTCAAGACAAGGATGTCAAGTTTCCTCCGCAAGCGCTGGTAGGCAATGTATTTATTAAGCTGTTTTCTATTTCCTAGGCCCCTGAAAAGCCCAGCAATTCTCATTTTGGTCAGCTCCCACCACTCAGACCTGCTGCTGCAAAGATCCTTAATGGAAACCTGTGCCTGAAAAAAATCCTCAAAAGATTGTCTTACCCCCTCCTCCTCAAGGAGAGCCGAATTCATCCTCCAGATGCCCCTTCCTCTAGGGGGTGTATCAGAGGCATTCAAGACCATCGATAGCAAAAGGTGATCGGAGAACTCGACCGCCTGCAGCCGCGGAGGCTGAGAAGCCGAGCCCTCCTTCAAAAAAAACCTGTCTATTCTACTCTGACTGCTACCTCGCTGAAAAGTGAAGCCCGTGAGGTCTGGGGAGTGCTTAATGTGCACATCTTCCAGACCTGCCTCTCTAACCATGCTATTCAAAAAGAGACTATCGCAGCCCAGCTTGCCTTTGAAGCCTCTCCTGTCCATGGGCCTAGTCACGGTGTTAAAATCACCTCCAAAGACTACTGGCCGGGCTGTAAAAAGGAACGGCTTGATCTTTATAAGGAGGCATTTCCTGTCCCACTTAGTTTGGGGTCCATAGATATTTATTAGGCGCAGGTCCTGCCCCCTTACAATGACGTCCAAGACCATGCACCTCCCGATCTCCACCTCAATGACCCGCCGGCAAGTTACCATGTCGGTTTTAAAAAGCACCGCCACTCCGCTGTAAGGCTCGGCCGCAAGAGACCAAAAAGAGGGTCCGTGCCTCCACTCCCGCTTCACAGCGTGAAGGTCGGCCAGACTGGCCAATCTGGTCTCCTGCAAAAATAAAATGTCAGCATCAAACTGGCTGAGAAAAAATAAGGCCATAAAACGAGCGCTTACAGATTTAATGCTGGCAACATTAATGGTTGCCACCTTTATCGGAGGGGGAACTGCCATCAGAGTCATTCGGGAGAATGTCTCTTAGCCTTCCCTCCGGCCTCACTATCAGATCCCTCACGCTTACTGCAGGAGACTGGTGTTTCCTCCTCCATATCTGAGGCCTCAGAATCAAAAGAAGAAATCTCTATTGAGTCCTCAGAAAGTACCTCAAACCGGTTGAAGAGCTGCACCACATGGCTCTTCCCCGGTTCTGGCACTCCATTGTCCTTTTTCCTTTTCTTTTTGGTAGCAAACCTGAGAGCAAGGTAATCCCGATCCTCAGGGGAGAGTCCAGACCACGCTGTCTTGCGATCTGAACTCCCACCCTGCTCAGAAGGGGGTGCAGAATCAGGCTCACCTAGCCCCAGCCTGCGAGGTTTTACAGCAGGGGCCACAATTACTGGGACCCCCTTGGTACTTGCAGTGCCAGCCCCCCGGGCCGCCTCAGCTATTAAATTACTAGATCTTACATTGGTGGTTGCTGACTTGGGGGCAGACTGTGGATTCACCTTAGGGGCCCCTGCAGATGGTACAGCAGCGGGCGCAGGGGCCTCAGGAACCCCCAGCTGAGTGGGGGGAGGGACTGCACGGGAATGTTCCTCCCTATCCAGCCGCAGCATTTCCTGCACCACTTCCCTGTCCAGGTTGTGCCAGGCCTCAGGACACTGACTATAAGGGTGGCCGAGCTGGTTACATAGATTACAGCGGATGGTATTGCAGTCCTTAGCCAAGTGTCCCAAGCCCTGGCACAACGAGCACCTAAGAAGCGAGCAGGAGGAGCTGAAGTGACCCTTGGCCCCACATTTATGGCAAACCTTGGGCTGACCAGGATAAAAGATGGTCAGCCGGTCACAGCCAATATAGGCAGATGATGGCAAGTGGGTGACCTGGTTGCCATTCCTGCGGAGCCTCAGGGTCACTGACCAGCCCCCAGTCCAGATATCCCGATCGTCTAGGATCTTCTTCAGGGGAGTGAGAACATCACCATAACGCTTCAGCCAGACAGTCAAATCAGAGGGGGGAATGGACTCATTTCTAACCAGTATGGTAACATTTTTCACGAGCTGCTGTCTGGAGACCTGGATGGGAGTTAACCCCTTCCAGGCAGGGTCTTGCTTCAGCAGCTCGTACCGCTCCCAAAATCCCTTCTGGTCTGACGAAACTCAAGTCATGTTCTGCGCTCCCCACTGGACTGATCAGGGCAAAAATGTCTGCGGCTGCGAATCCCATGCCAAGGATGAGATCCACCACCGCCCGCCGGGTGATAACTGGCCCCTCCCCCTCCCACCTAAGCTGGACCAGGTTGCGCCTATTGAATCCACTGGCAGGGGCGTTGGCCTCACTGGGCACAGATGCCCTTTCACCAGCAGCTTCTCCACCACGCCTGGCAACCTGGGCATAGGACACAGGGGACTGCACTGCAGCACCAACAGCATTATTGGCCCTACTCCCTGTGCCACCTCGCTGGATAAAATACAGGGCAGGGCGGACAGCAGGGGCCCCAGCATTAGGTGGCACAGTCTTCTTATAGTCCACCAGAGGTGCAGGTGAGGGGACAGTCATATCAGCAGCAGCAGTCACAGCATCAGTCACAGCAGAAAGTCCAACAATAGAATTAACCCCTGTGGACTCAACCCCAGACACAGCAGCAGTAACAGGAGCAACAACATCAATAACAGCACCCAAAGCAGCTGAAGCAGAAACAATAGAAGCCCTGCCAGCAAGACCCAAACCTGCGGGTGAGTCACCCATGGCCCCAGGCCCACCAAGTTCGGCGCACCCAGGAACCCGGATGGGTGCCAGGATGGTACTTACGGCTGGCGCCACCTCACCCTTTTCAGAGCAAGGAGCGCCACAGTCTTCTATACCCCCTGACACAGCGCCTATGGCGCACTCCGCAGGCTGGCTGGACAGATGGACGTCGTCCTTAGCTGGCATGGGCTCCTCAGGCTGGTGGCTGTCCTCTGGAAGATCTGCTCCAGTAGGGGCTTCCTGGATGCCCAGCGATGTCACGCACTCCTGATGTGTTGCCTCAGCAAGAAAGTCTTCCAATGCTGGTTCCGGGGCTCCCGGCTCTGCTACTGCTGCAACTTTGGGTGGAGGTACAGCTGGAGAATCCTCCACCATCGGGGTCTCATCCACATGGTCGGCCTCTTCCTCCTTCACAGTGGGGCCTGAGCGCTGCATGGACTTAAATCGCTCCTCGTTTTTATATTTTTCTTTAAAGGCCCCACTGCTTGCTTTAAGGGACGCAACTAGCTTCTCCTGCTGCCGACATGCTGATTCAAGCTCTGCTAAGTCTGCTTTACTTGCCCGCCGATCCAGTCCCCGAGCCTTGCTGGTGTCCATTTTCTTTAATGAGATTTTCATCTTGCACAGCTTCTCCTCCTCCTTCGCCACCATGCACAAATTACTGCACACACGGCTGCGAAAAGCTGCCAAACTCTCACCGGGCTGGGGCACCGTGGTGTTACTAGTGCCGCTAGTGGAAGCAGTCCCGGGATCCGGAGGTTTAATATTCCTTCGGGGGTACCGGCGCGACTCACCCCCGGAATCATCCATGCTGCCTGGGGAGGCACTCCCAGGAAAGCCCAGGCTTCACAGGCCTCAGGTAATTAGGAGCAGTTGTGTGCTCTGGCTCTCACAGTGTGTGACCACACCCACCTAATTACCCTAATAGATTGTAAGCTCTTCTCCTTCTGTATCCTCCCTTATACCCTAATAGAGTGTAAGCTCTTCTCATTCTGTATCCTCCCTTATACCCTAATAGATTGTAAGCTCTTCTTCTTCTGTATCCTCCCTTATACACTAATAGATTGTAAGCTCTTCTTCTTCTGTATCCTCCCTTATACACTAATAGATTGTAAGCTCTTCTTCTTCTGTATCCTCCCTTATACACTAATAGATTGTAAGCTCTTCTTCTTCTGTATCCTCCCTTATACACTAATAGATTGTAAGCTCTTCTTCTTCTGTATTCCCCCTTATTCCCTTCTAGATTGTAATAATAACACACATAAGCCGTTCCCCTAATTCTTCCTATAATCCTGCCCTGACCTTCTAACCCAAACCCCCAACCTCCTAATGTGTCACATAACCCTAGCCTCACACGCTATCCCATAACTCTGACCTCCTAATTTGTCACATATCCCTGAACTCCACAATGTTTCCCACATCCCTGACTTTTTTAAACTGAAGCCCAAATCCCATTAGGGCTGATTCAGCACTGTGAGGGTTTTTTCCTGTGAGAATTTTTTATTATAAAGATTTTTTTTTTCTCAAATTCAGCATAATTTTTAGCTGTGCGAATACATTTGCACGGCTAAAAATGCTGTTGAATTGCAAGGAAAAAACATATTATACTTTTTTTTTCTCACAAAAAAAGTGAGAAAAAATCTCACTTTGCTGAATCAGCCCTTCTAACGCACTAACATATAGCTCTGTCCTCTTAAAGTGGACCAACACCCAGGATTTTGACTATCCTGGGTATTGGTCCACTTCCCCGGGGCACCCCGATCGGGGGTGCCCCGCTGTGTGAAACAGCAACGTACAAGCAGCTTGCCCGTCGGCGCCTCCCGCGCGTCACTCTTGACGTGTGCGCGCCCGCGCCGGCCATTCAGAGACGGCCGGCGCGGGCACGCGCACGCCTAGAGGGGCGCGAGGGAGGTGGCGGAAGACCAGGTAGGTGGATTTGGGGTGTTCAGGGGGGGTTCACCCCGCGGGACATCCCGATCTCGGATGTCCCGCGGTGTGTGAGGTGATCGGCCCGGGAATCTTATAGATTCCCGGGCCGATCACCTCAGGGTGTTGGTCCACTTTAACATAATCCATAATCCTGACCTCCTAATTTAACCCATAACCCGGACCTCCCTAAGCAGTATCTTTTCCCAAAACCCCGCCCTGGCCTCCTGACCTATGTCCTTGAGCCTAACCTAGCCCATAACCCTGACCTTGCGAGATGTGCCCTGACCTTGCGAGATGTGCCCTGACCCCGCAGGACGGGCCCCTAGCCCTGACCCCGCAGGACGGGCCCCTAGCCCTGACCCCGCAGGACGGGCCCCTAGCCCTGACCCCGCAGGACGGGCCCCTAGCCCTGACCCCGCAGGACGGGCCCCTAGCCCTGACCCCGCAGGACGGGCCCCTAGTCCTGACCCCTTGGCTATCCCTCCTTTGAAGGACGGTACCTCTTGTCTCTTTTCCACCTCCCTCAGGTGAAATGTATAGATTGGCTGAAATAAGTGACTCACAATTATTCTTATTTTGCTGTAATTGCAACATTGCCCTTCCTTCCTTTTTTTTTTGTCTTTGAATGCTATAATGAAAAATAGGCTGATGTTGAATTGTTTTAACATAGTAAATACAGATAATACAGCAGGATGTTCATTATAAGTTTGGTTTCTGGTCTCGGTGGTGTAGTCTCTCTAACAGACAGCCGCCTCTTCCTCGGGGGCTTTTCAGGGATATCCCACTGCAATCCTAGACTTTTCCTTTGTGTCTGCCCCCCCCCCCTACTGTAAACCGGTTTGGCCAGTTTGATAACATAGTTTATCGGATGCTAATTGTCCCGTCATCACACTGCCTCCAGGCATCACCAGCCCCGGCCAAAAGGTTAACCTTTTGACTTGTTACTATTATTTTGCATTGCTTTAGCTTGGTGGCGTTACAGACTACTCCTTACAATCTTTCCGGTTGGTTACAGTACCATGTGTGTGCTGCACTGCACTACAGCACTTTAATTGACTATTTATTGTGGTTTGCTTGTGTTTTTTTCACAATATGTGTTTGTTTTGTTTTTGGTTTCACTTTTGAATTTTGTATATATTCTATGAGGACACATATTTGTTAATAATTGCTATATTGTTTGGTATTGCACATAGATTTGCACATTATGCATTATGCACTTTGTCATGTATTTTAGTGGGTATAGTACCTCTTTTAATTTCTCTTCACATATTGTGGGCCATGTGTGGCTTCCAACCAGATCCATTCATTTATTCATCTAGTGTATTATATGCCACCCTGCATTATTATTATTATTATTAGAGTCTCCATATATAGGATCCCCTGTGTTTGTGTACATGTTTTTTAATTGTGTCATATGTTGTAGTTGTTGATATAAATAATTTTTATAGTACTGCGGATGTATTTACAAATAAAATAGATGTTTATTTTTATACTTCTTTGAGTGCGGCCTGTTATATGGTGGTCATTTGAGGGGATTGATCCAGAATCCCCTCACTATATATATGTACTTCTTTCCCTGCCGGCGGCACCTTTTGGCGCCCTCTGTTCCCTCTGGGTGGCACCTTTTGGCGCCCTTCTTTCCCTGCCGGCGGCACCTTTTGGCGCCCTCTGTTCCCTCTGGGCGGCAGCTTTTGGCGCCCTCTGTTCCCTCTGGGTGGCACCTTTTGGCGCCCTTCTTTCCCTGCCGGCGGCACCTTTTGGTGCCCTCTGTTCCCTCAGGTCCTTGTGCGCAATATGTGAAATGTACAGGGCTCTTATACGACATGTTTGTTACGATTGTATGGAGTTTGTACAATCTGATTGTAAGTTAATATATATTTATTTCTTCATTGATAACCACTTGTGAATCCTCCCATCTCTGCAGATTACATTTTATACAGGCTAAAGCTCAGTTTCCAATGCTGAAAAGATAACAGCACGTCATAACAGAGACGCGCTCAAGCGTCAGGTCTCAGTAATATCCCAGAATGCCTTGTGTGACTGAACATTGAACGTCCGGTTGCCTAATGGCTCAGCAGCTTCACCTGAGCGTGCGGCAGCTTTGGTGACAGTGGCCTTTCCTCTCAGGTCTCGGCATTGCTGGTGGCACCAGTTAATCGCTTCTCCCATGTTAATTATTCGTTGCGGGTGCGCCAGAGTAAACACGTGGTGCAAATAACAAACATAACGCCGAGCTGCTGAATAAAAAGATTCCGTGTCAATATTGTATTTGGCTGGAACCTGCTTCGTTCTGCTTAGAAGCCGGCCTGATGGATTGTGGGCAGTATGCTTGTTCTGCATGTGAATATAATTCCATACTGAATCTAAATCTAACTGCCGGGCTCCACAGTCTCCGGAAAGCGAAAAAAAGCGCCAGATTGCACCAGATAACTTTTTTTACCAGGAGCAGAATGGCGGTGCTGTGGCTGCCCTGTCAACGACACCAAAATCTGTGAGCAGAGTGTTGTCAGTGACACTAAAAATATATGGGTGTCCATTTAGGGAGTCACTGGCATAGAAAAGCCATGGGTGTCACCAGGTGCAGTGGGGTGTCACTGGTACAGAAAAGCAGAGGGTGTCACCTAAGTCACTGACGCCACAAATCCTGGGTGCACTGAGGTGTCACTAGCATTGAAAATTAAAGCTTGTCACCAAGCATAGAGAGGAATCCCCCGAACAGGAAAGCCATGGGTGTCACCAGGAACAGAGCAGAATCCCCGGAAGAGGAAAGCCTACCGGGGGCTCAGGGGTGTCACTAGCACCGGAAAGCCAATGGGTGTTACCAGAAACGGAGAGGAATCCCTGGAACAGGAAAGCCATGGGTGTCACCAGGAACAGAGAAGAATCCCCGGAAGAGGAAAGCCTACCGGGGGCTCAGGGGTGTCACTAGCACCGGAAAGCCAATGGGTGTTACCAGAAACGGAGAGGAATCCCTGGAACAGGAAAGCCATGGGGTGTTACTGGGGCCTCAGGGGCATCACTGGCATAAGGAAAGCCATGGGTGTTACTGGGTGCACCTGGTGGCACAGGAAAGCTGTGGGTTTCACCTGGGACACTAGTAGAGGGGTGTCACTGGCATCAAATATATATGGGTGTATCTTGAAGCACAGAGGTGTCATTTGAACAGAAAAGCGATGAGCGTCACCAGACATAGAGAGGGATCACGGGTACAGAAAAGCCGTGGGAGTTAGCAGGAGAAAAACCAGGGTATTGTCACTAGCATAGAAAAGCTATGGGTTGTCAAGAGAGGCAAGAGGGCTGTAATCAACTCCAAAAAACAATGGCTGTCAGCCGGAGCCGACTGTTGTCCGAGTGTTGGGTGCCAGGTGCTGACTGCATCCAAGTCTGCTGGGCACAGAAAGTACTCAGACTGGGGATGCTGCCAGACACTGTGAATGGCACTGTAGGATCCAGGATCGAAGTATACCGGGAAACCAGGGGGTTTCACATTGTTGGGAACCTCAACCCAAGTCCGTGTTTTGGTCCACTTTAACCATGAGCTTATATAGAGAGTTGAACAGCTCTTGCCCTCTATTCATTTATATGAAGCACAGAAAAACTGCTGGTGTCCAAATCGAAAAAAAACTGGTCCAGCTGCACTTGAAATTAAACTTCAGTGTTTTAAACCATTGAAGTTTTATTGCAAGTGGAGGTGGACCTCTGATTTTTTTCACGTTAACAATGGCCAGAAACCACATGCTTATACAAACAAAGGAGGAAAAATATGTAAGTTATTGCAACCTTTACCTTTGTTACATTGTCATTCCTCCATATTGTGCTCAGCACATACCTGCATGGTGTGTGGTAAAGCAGATTCTGACTTGTCCTCTCCAGATCTGACAGCTGCCCCCTCCAGGGTTTTGACTATCCTGGGTTCTGGTCCTTTCCCCCGGGGCACCCCGATCGGGGATGCCCCCGCTGTGTGTAACCCCCCAGATCGCCGAGCACAACTCGCCTCTTTCTAGTCCTACAGCGCATGCTCGACCGCTCATCGAATCGGCACGCTCTGAGCAGCTGACGTCGCGTCGTCTAAGGCCAGTGGCTCCAAGCGCGCTGACGGCTGCATCCCCCGCTTCCCTCTAACGGGGGACGTGCCTGCACCGGCCATTCACAAATGCCTGTCACGGACACTCGCCCTGCTAGAGGGGTTTAAACAGTAAAAGAATGTGGCAACCACAGAGAACACTCCCAAGGCACCAACTCCCCAATAATAAATCACATAACTATCTAATCATATAATAAATGTGAATTTATTCTCTAAAAACCACTTACAACATGTAACATGTCTAGAGGGATAGCAGGGATATGGCTCTCACAGGACCAGGAAACAAGGTAAGTGTATGGGGCGACCTGGGGGGTTTCACACTATGGGCATCTTGATTTTGGATGCCCCATGTGGGGGGAATCGATCGGCCTGGGAATCTATAATATCGGTGTGGGTTTTGGTCCACTTTAAAGCATCACCTAGGGTGGCTACACTCTTTCCCCCTCCCCATCCATCCAAAGAACGCCAATGTGACATCCTATTGTGGGGCAATGAGACTCCCTTCCATGGTTATGTCACTGCCAGTGGCCAGTTTTTCCCCACAACACCTAATCCCACATGGGCAGGGGAAAGGTGAGTCTAATGCCTGTATTTCAGGCTCTGCAAGGTGGGTGTGTTCAAGGAAACTGGGTCCTCTTTAGGGTTTTATAGCAGGCCCAAAGCCCCATAACCTCGCTCTAAATTCAAAAAGACTCCAGGGCCGGGTTACAGGTTGGAGCTTTAGCATCCCATATTGGGCTGCCCTACTGTGGGAAAACCATATTGTTCTTACCTTTATTCGGCGATCCCACGGGACGTGTGCAGACTGCATGGCAATAAACGGGCAGGGGCATCCCAAATTACAGATACCCCTGTGATGCAGACCCAATCCCTGCACACTGTAGGCATGCGAGCGAGGTGATCTAACCTGTCTAGGTAATGCTGTGCTACACGTACACCTGCTTCATCCAGCTGACAGCCATTGGGTCAGTCTGCGGCATCCTCTCCGTTAAGTCCTTTAGGTTCTCCTTTTAACCCACATTTTAAACTAGTATCCCCTGAATTGCTATCCCCAAGAAGAGCAGCTTTTGCCAATTTTCACTGCTCCTGCTTCACTCTAATCCCAGATAATGGCGCCTGTTTTAGCTGTAAAGCTCCGCCTCCTCCATTCATTGCCACTGTTGTGTGTGGCAATGATGTCATAGCCACACCTCTGCAATGACTGGTCACCTGCCAACTTACAGAAAGGGACATAAAAAAACGGTGTTCCAGGGCGATTCAAAAAGCGAAAATATCCATTTCTAGTTCTACACCTGAAGAAGGAAGGATAGGCAGGGGCTTTGGCTAAATAATTTCACAAATTCAGTGGGTATTGGTTTACTTTAAAGTGGACTGAAACCCAGCAGGACCTTATAGATTCCCAGGCCGATCCATTCCCTTCCCACCGGGCATCCAAAATTAAGATGTGCCGCTGTGTGAAACCCCCCAGGTCGGCCGCTACACTTACCTTAATCCCGGTCCAATGGTCCATTCAGAGGGAAGTGCGAGATGCGGCCGCCAGCGCGCTCGGAGCAGCTGAGCTTAGATGTCGGTTTGGACGTCCATAGCTCAGCGGCTCAGAGCGCGCTGATTGGACGAGCGGCCGCGCATGCGCCATAGGACCGCGGTGAGGTGAGTTGAAGCTGGCGACCTGGGGGGGGTTTCACATAGCTCGGGGTGCCCTGGGGGAGTGGACCAAAACCCAGGATAGTCAAAATCCTGGGTTTTGGTCCACTTTAACGAGGCAGACTGCCACCCGAGGGCTTAGAATTCCTAGAGCTCAGACATCAGAGATGTCTAAAGCAGGAGATAAAGGGGCAGCACAGAAAAACATTATTATAATATTAGGAAAACAAAAAAGCAAAACAAAAAATTAAAAAAAACACTTCACATTTTTATTATGTTGTCTATTTATATACATTATTTTTATAGGATTTAGGTATTTTATGGTACTGTCCCTTTAAAGGGGCACGTTAGAGTTGCTGTCCCTCTAGCAGCCACACTACAGCCGCCTTGATTTCATTTTTCGGGATTAAACAGCCAATCCCGTCTCTTCTCGGGATGCCGCCCCTTTGTCTTGCTTTAGCATTGAATGCAGCGGAAGAGGCATAATGCTGGGAGCGCGCAAGTTGTGCGACGCGGATCTGATATAAATAGAAGGCATTGTGCTCCCGAATAATGACAGCGCGTCATACTGCCCCCAAGAGGCCGGGCGTCAAATAGAGATCGTTTATATCCCTATTGTGGGGTTTCACCCACCCGGCCCTTTAATGCTATAAATAGCTCTAGTCTAATTTTAGCTCTGGTTTATTTGGGCCTCAACCTGACCTGGATAACTATTAACCCACAGCTTGATTCACCATGATTATATCCCAACCCACAGCCCGATTCACCTGTACCACAACCTGGCCTGCCGAGGCATGGATCAGAACCACATGCCAACCCACAGCCTGATTGATCTATACTACAAGCATGGACGCTAAATGGGATACTTTCAAAGGAATACTTAATTTTCAGTGTGACAGATATATACCTTACAGGAATAAAACTATTAGACACACATGTAAACCAATGTGGCTAAATAAAAAGGTTAAGGGGGCAATAAACAACAAAAAAAAGGCATTTAAACGTTTAAAGCAGGAAGGGACAGCGGAAGCGTTAAAAAACTATAAAGAAGAAAATAAACAATGTAAACAACAGATAAGGGCAGCTAAGCTGGAGACAGAAAGACTGGTCGCGAAAGAGAGTAAAACTAACCCTAAATTATTCTTTAGCTACATAAACCGTAAAAGGTACAAACCTGAGGGTGTGGGCCCCCTGAAAAGCAAGGAGGGGACCCCTATAGAGGGAAATGAGGAGAAAGCTAATTTGCTTAACAACTTCTTTGCTTCTATATTCACAAAAGAATTTGACATGCCGAGTGAAATGCAGGGGAATAACCGAAACCCTCCATTAAATGTCACTGGTCTAACCAAGGAAGAAGTCCGGCACCGTCTCAAGCAGATGAAAATCGATAAATCGCCGGGACCAGATGACATACATCCTCGTGTTTTAAGGGAGTTATGTACAGTAATAGACAAGCCGTTATTTCTAATATTTGTGGATTCCATAACTACAGGGTTTGTTCCGATGGATTGGCGCTTGGCAAATGTGGTGCCAATATTCAAAAAGGGATCTAGGGGGGAACCTGGGAACTACAGACCGGTAAGCTTAACATCTGTGGTGGGCAAGCTGTTTGAAGGTTTCTTAAGGGATACTATCCTGGAGCACCTTGGGGAAAATGACCTTATTACTCCATATCAGCATGGATTTATGAGGAATCGCTCCTGCCAGACAAACCTGATCGGCTTTTATGAGGAGGTAAGTTCAAGATTGGATCAGGGGGAGTCATTGGATATCATATATCTTGACTTTTCTAAAGCATTTGATACTGTGCCACATAAAAGGCTGGTACAAAAGATGAGAATGCTTGGACTGGGGGAAAACGTGTGCAGATGGGTGGGAAATTGGCTTAGTGATCGGAAGCAGAGGGTGGTTATCAATGGTACACACTCAGATTGGGTCACTGTTACTAGTGGAGTACCACAAGGGTCAGTTCTGGGACCAATTCTCTTCAATATATATATAAATGACATTGGGTATGGATTAAACAGTAAAGTCTCAATCTTTGCAGATGATACTAAGCTGAGTAAAGTAATTAAAACAAAGGAGGACAACAGGCAACTACAAACAGATTTAGATAAATTGGAAGCATGGGCAGTTAAATGGCAAATGAAGTTTAACACAGATAAATGTAAGGTTATGCACATGGGAAGGAGAAATATGTGTCATGATTACACACTAAATAAAGAAACACTTGGTAAAACAACAATGGAAAAGGATCTAGGGGTTTTAGTTGACAATAAGCTCAACTGTAGTAATCAATGCCAGGCAGCTGCTGCCAAGGCAAACAGGATCATGGGGTGCATCAGGAGGGGCATAGGTGCTCATGACCAGAGCATCATTTTACCCCTGTACAAGTCACTGGTCAGACCCCATATGGAATACTGTGTACAGTTCTGGGCACCTGTGCTTAAGAAGGACATATCAGAACTGGAGCGCGTTCAAAGAAGGGCAACAAAGTTAATAAAAGGAGTGCGGGGGCTAGAGTACCCGGAAAGATTGTCCAAGTTAGGCTTATTTAGTCTAGAAAAAAGACGATTGAGGGGTGATCTAATAACTATGTATAAATATATTCGGGGTCAATACAAGGATCTGTCCCACAATCTATTTATACCCCGGAGTGTAACCATAACCCGGGGGCATCCACTAAGGTTAGAGGAAAGGTGCTTTCTCCACCGACATAGGAGGGGATTCTTCTCTGTAAGAGCAGTGAGACTATGGAACTCGCTGCCAGAGGAGGTAGTAATGAGGGATACATTAAAAATGTTCAAAAGTGGCCTTGATGCCTTCCTGGCATGTAATAACATTTCCGGCTATGGCTACTAGACCACTGGAAGGAGTTAAACAGGCTGAACTGGATGGACTAAAGTCTTTATTCAGCCTTACATACTATGTTACTATGTTACTATGTTACAACCTGACCCACAGCCTGATTGATGTATACTACAACCTGACTCACAGCCTGATTGATGTATACTAATCCCTGGCCCACAGCCTGATTGATGTATACTACAACCTGACGCATAGCCTGATTGATCTATATTATAACCTGACCCATAGCCTGATTGATGCATACTACAGCCTGACCCACAGTTGATATATAATAATTTCCATTATTTATTATTATTGCCTATTATATAATGAGATATATATGTGTGTTATATTATTAATTTATGATATGTTATATTATTAATTTATGTTATGTTATATTATTAATTTGTTATGTTATATTATTAATTTGTTATATTATATTATTAATTTATGTTATATTATATTATTTGTTATATTATATTATTAATGTATATTAAATCATTAAATTAAATGTATTTTTATAAATGTATTTATATTAAATAAAAATGTATTATTGCTTATTATATAATGAGATATATATATATATGATCTAATACTGAGTGTGAACCGCTGCTGATCACGGACACTGTGTTCCTCTGGGCAGAGCTCACGCTGGTGTCGGAGGTATACTCGCAGGCCCCCCAGCGCCTCTCCTTCTACAGTTGGTACGGCAATGTGCGGCTGTTCCGGTTCCGGGTGCCGGTGGACACGGTGATGCTCCGGTGGTTCCTGCAGGCCATACGAGGGAGCGGCAGTGGATGCGATAACGTGGAGATCACAGCGTAAGTCGGGGGGTTTCCAGGGCACTCGTCGGCCTCCCAATGAAATTGTCAGGCGAGATCCCTAACCCTTGTCCTGTGTTCCAGGCACTTCCGTTATGGGGCCCCACCCGTGGTGAACCCCTTGGGCAACAGCTTTGCGGCCAACACCTCCGTCCCGGCCTCCTTCAACCAGACGCTGAGGTTCAGGAACACCCTGCAGAGCACCACCTATGTGAACATCAGCAACCCCGCCCCCGGCGACTGGTTCATCGCCGCCCACCTGCCCAAAGACACTGAGAAAATCGAAATCCAGGTAAGCTGGCCTTTACTGTTTAAAGCAGACCAAAACCCATTTCTCCTCCTCCTGTTCCCTCCATGCGGCCCTTCCACCCCGAGTATAGGAGGCGATGGGTTCGTAGCCATGAACACGTGAGAAATATGAAATGGGTGATCTCAAATAATGTCGGGATGCCCCAGGGTCATGTGGAGGCTGATTCATTACTAGCGGCAGGTATTGCCAGATGAGCGTCTGTATAGCGGCGCTTAGAGCGACCACTAGTAGACACTGTAAGCGGGTGTCGGATGCTGTAATAGAGCGTCTCAGTCGCTGTAGTAACCTGGCCGGCATTGCTGAATATGATGTGTGTTGGGTGCTCTAACAACAGTAGAGCGCTGCAGGAAGCGACTTAACAAAATACTAGACACACCCCAGCGTCGGCACTCTGCATCTGGGTGCTATAGCATAGAGCACCAGACTCTGTGTAATTAAAGTCTGTTTTTGGACACATATCCACCAGTAACAAAAAAAACACATGGAATGACATTGTTATTACATTGTGACATTAACAATATATAAAAAAAATGTATAAAAGTGTTTGTTTGCAGCCAGGAGAGGTCACACAATGATTAGAGCAAAATAAATAAATTGGCAAACACGCTGTTTATACACAACTAATGAAGCCCCATTGAAATGTATGGGAGAGCGACACTGAGCGACAGGTACTACAGGATGCTCCTGAACCTAGAGCGCCGGCGCTATACGCTGAGCCGCCTATAATAATACATGTGACGCTACATGGCGCTGTTAGAGGTGTTCACCAGATTCACTTTTATAAATGTGGTTTCCTGTACAGCGCCCGGCGTTCACTAGACGCTGGCTGTCGCTATGAGGCACTACCTGGCGCTATCCCTTCATGAATAACCCCCATTCTTTACATTCAGTCCGTTGACTACTACAGCAGCAGGGAGGGGGATAAAAGAGCCTGGAGAAAGGTCAGTTTTCCTGGGGCATCTAGATCCCCGCTGCGTGAAACCCTCCAGATCGCCCACATAACTCGCCCTTACACCGCTCCCAAGGCACATGCGTGGGCCTCTCAGCCAATCGGCTCTCTTTCCATTCAGATTTCCTTGGTCAGTGCGACTTCTCTGCTCCTAGCTGAGGGCTTGCCTGCGCTGGTGTGGGCGCGCTCCTAGCTAGAGGTAAGCTGGGGGTGCTGCTGTGGCGCAGGCTTGTGGAAGAAGAGAGTGGATGGGGTGATCACACAGCAGGGCCCTCCAATTTGGGATACTCAGGAAAGGGGTACACCTCTTTATAGTGGACAAAAACCCATAGTGATCCGGCCAGGAATCTATAAGAGCCAATCAATTTCCTATCTCCCTGCCCCTTTTGGGTACCCCACACCCCAAAAGCACACCAAAAGAAAGGGTTGCACACCTTTATCAACAAATCTTCCATTTTTATTGGATTATCAAATTGACAAAAACCTACACATACAAAATGCCAATTCCCAAAGGAGATTGGGGGGGGGAGGAATATGTCTATTAAGAAGCTGTAACCGCTCCTGGTTCACTATTCATTGTAAAATACTGTGCTGGTCTCTCTTATGAATGATCCCTCTTATTATTTTCTAAATAAAGTGCTATTACATCTTTTCCCGGTCCTACGGTGCATGAGCGGCCGCTCGTCCAATCAGCGCGCTCGGAGCTGCTGACGTCACACCATCTAAGACGGCGTCTAAGCCCAGTGGCCTCAAACGCGCTGGCGGCCCCATCCCCCGCTTCCCTGTAACAGGGAGTGTGCCCGCGCCGGCCATTCATGTTAGAGGGATAGCGGAGATGTGGCCCACGCATGCACCGTTGGACCCGGAAGTAAGGTAAGTAAACCTAGAGGGTTTCACACAGCGGAGCATCCCGATTTTGGATGCCATGGGAAAAGGGACTCGATTGGCCCGGGCATCTTATAGATTCCTGGGCCGATCGAGCTGGGTTTTGTTTCACTTTAATTAGCAAATCATTTGTGGGTGTTTCCATTATCTTTCTGCTGAGTAGGGTGGCAATAGAGAAGTCAGAACAGTTTATACTGTATATTTCCTGATCACGGTGTGCATTGGTCTAATCTTATATATTATATAGTCTTGTATGACTCATGATGGGGCCTCAAATTTATCTAAGGGGAGTCGCGCCCTGGTGCAGTAATAAATTAGGGGCCCCATCTTGGCTCATGCTTGTGCTGTCGCCCATTTTCAGCCCTTCTGGCACACATACATTTTCTGGCTGTTGACCAAGCAGGGAATTTAGATTAAAGTGGCGCAGGCACGCTCCCTGCTGGAGGGAGGTGAAGGGTGCGGCCGTCACAGCCGCTGCTCTTAAACGCGGCGTAGGACCGGGATAAGGTGAGTTGCTGCGGCGACCTGGGGGGGGGTTCAGACAGTGGGGGAAAGGACCAAAACCCAGGATAACCAAATCCAGGATTTTGACTAACTTTAAAGCTCCCCCCAATAGGTAGCTAAAAGGAGACTCAAGGGGTTCTAACCTTTCTCTGCTCTTTCAAAACCTCTGATGCAGCAATAAATGTGTCTGTGGCTCAGCTTTGACCTTGTCAGTCTTGATAAATGAGGGTGTTAATGTGACTTTGCCTGTGTTTGGTTACAGGGCCTGACCCAGTCCTGCACCTATATCCTCCAGCCGGAGCTGTTTGTTGTCAGGGAGGTGAGTGTGCCGATCCTGCAAGCCGGCACCCCCCTGCAGCACACCATGGACGCCACCCGGACCTCTGCCAGATTCAAGTAATTATCCGCCAGCCTCCCGGGGGCCTTTTCCGACGCTGATCCGTATTGAAAGCACATTAATTAGACTGCAGAAATTAATGGCCAGCCATATCTCCGGGGGCTAATAAAACCTCCAGTGCTGCATTCCTGAATCTGAATGTACAATGTGCGCAATTCAATGTGTTGTTTAAAGTGGACCAAAACCCACCCTGGCTTACTCTTTTCCCCCAGGGTATCCCAAACTAGGATGCCCCGCTGTGTGAAACCTCCCTGGGCGCCCAATATTTTTACCTTTTCCCCGAGCCCACAGTGCATGTGTGGCCGGTGTTTGCATCACTCGCCTCCCTTCCCGGCTGTGCGGGGCTCCGTCTGGTGAAATTGAAAGGTATTTTAGTGCCATGCACGGGCAAAGGAAGGAAGTGATGCCGTGGCCTCCAGGAGAGGTGAGTTAGCTTGGTGTTCTGGGGGGTTTCACACAGCGGGATTTCCATAACTGCGGTGTTCCAGGGGGGGATGAACCAGAACACGGGATAGTGAAAATCCTGGGTTTTGGTCCACTTTAATTGAGATTTTTAATGGAGATCACTAATGGCCAGCAGGTGATGTGACAGAGCACAAGCTGCCCTCGGCTCAAAGCTTATTTCAAGAGGAACAACCACCCCTCCTCTATTCTGTAAGACTCATGGAGCAGTGGTCAACCTTTTTATAGGCCGTCCCAAAATGGGATGCCTTGCTATGTGAAACCCTTTTGGTAATCCCCTTCTACAAGCCCTTCCTGCATCTCGGTGCCATTGTAACATCCCGCTATACCTCTAGCCTGGCAGCGCCTGTTCCATGCCTTTTTGACTGGCTGGCATAGACACACCCACAGGTCGAGGCGAGGGGGGGGGATTGTTCCATTTAGAGTTCCTTGCCACTAAGCACAGTAAAGAGAATCTGAATGGAGCGAGCAATGCTTGTTGGCACACTCCGAGTGCGCTGATTGGACGAGCGGTCACGCATGCTCCGTAGGACCGGGAAGAGGTGAGTTCGTTTCGACAACCTGGGGCGGGTTTCACACAGCAGGGCATCGCGGATTGGGCTGCCCCGGAGGCAAAGACCAAAACCCAGGATAGTCAAAATGCTGGGTTTTGGTACACTTTAAAGCTTCTAGTAACTAACCTGTATCTAAAAATAGTAACTCTATCCAGCGGCCACATCCCCGCTATCCCTCTAGCAGGGCACGGGAAGGAAGCAGGGGGCTGTCGGCACGCACGGAGCCGCTGTGCTAAGACGCTGGCTTAGACGTCCATAGCTCAGCGGCTCCGAGCGCGCTGATTGGATGAGCCGCCGTAGGACCGGGATGAGGTGAGTTGATGTGGGAGATCGGGGTGCCCCGGGGGAAAGGACCAAACCCAGGGTAGGCAATATCCTGGGTTTTGGTCCACTTTAAGGGCAATCCCGGGGATACATATAGCGGGGTATCCCAAATCAAGAGGAGCAAAATCCAAAAAAGTGAAAACCTGTGATTTTTTTATTCTCCTGGGTTCTGATCTGTAACTCTGGGTCACCCGAATTTGGGATACACCACTGTGTGAAATCCCACCAGTCACCCGATATACATACCTCGCGGGTGTTCCCACGGCACTGCTCCAATCAGCTCCTTTGGCTGTGCATATTAATGTGTGCCGCACTTGTCATAGACGCATGAGACCCCCGGCATCCCTCTATGGGTGCGAGCGGCCAGGGCTTCCCCCTTGAGCATTCACTGTGTAAACCCCCCCCCCCCCCCACGGGGCGCCGCAGAACTCACCTGCTTCCTGGATCTTCCACCGATTGGGCACCCGCATCGCCAGAGGCTGTGAGCACACTCCCATTGCCAGCTCGCTGCTGGGGGATGCGTCTGCTTGGCATCCCGATTGCCGTAAACAGAGCCGTTTCAACGAGATCCCACGCATGTGCCATAGGACCTGCAAGAGATGAGTTTTAATGAGCAATCTGGGGGTTTCACACAGTGGGACATCCCAAATTGGGAATCACAGGTTTTGTTCTGCTTTAAAGGGTTGTTATATGAGCCTGCTTGCCGCTTGCTGGCTGTCAGGGGGCTTTATCTTTCCTTCCCCAGCACTTTGCATTCCCTGATAAAACTTATAGAACTTACTTCCTTCTGCTAAATCATCTTTCTCGGTCCCCAAGATAAATTCACCTCTGAAGGGATTGAGGCAGCCCCTGACAACCTGCAGGGGGAGAGCAGAAAGCTCATTTAACCTTTTGCATGGAATGTCGCTTTAAATCGATTCTAACCTTCATTCTAAATTTGTTTTATTGACTCTCCATGTTCTGAGTTAAGATAGAATAGAATAGAATAGAATGTAAGCAAGGAGGGATCAGCACCACATTGAGTGGAGCTAAATCGAGGGCACTACAACCTCATAATGCAAATATATAGTTTTATTTCAATCAAAAAAAGCCACAAATACAGCTAAAAACACAGGAAACACAACAGACAAATTTAAAAAAAGAAACCTGTCTATCTTGGACCTGGAATAAATATAAATATAAAGATAATAAATGGGACAAATACCCCGGGCGGATTAATTTAGCGCCCTCGATTTAGCTCCGCTTTAATAGGTTTTGATTTGGATAAGATAGAATGAACTTTAAAAGCAGAACAAACACAAAGTCACCCAGCCTTTGGGTCTAAAAGCCCTCCCCTGGGGCATCCCCACCCAGTGGGGCTCTCATCCAATCAGAGCCCTTTGCCGTGTTTACTTCCCATTCGGCAAAGGGCTCTTATTGGATTCAGTGGGAAGCACGCGCTGCCGCATTCTCCATATCCCTGGCGATGTGCGCGCACTCCTGCGCCGGCCATTCAGATTGGCTGGTGATATGGGGAATGCAGCAGCATATGCTTCCCAATGAATCCAATAAGAGCCCTTTGCCGAATGGAAGTAAACACGGCAAAGGGCTCTGATCGGATGAGAGCCCACTGGGTGGGGATGCCCCAGGGGAGCTCTGATCAGACGAGAGCCCACTGGGTGGGGATGCCCCAGGGGGGCTCTGATCAGACGAGAGCCCACTGGGTGGGGATGCCCCAGGGGGGCTCTGATCAGACGAGAGCCCACTGGGTGGGGATGCCCCAGGGGGGCTCTGATCAGACGACAGCCCACTGGGTGGGGATGCCCCAGGGGGGCTCTGATCAGACGAGAGCCCACTGGGTGGGGATGCCCCAGGGGGCCTCTGATCAGACGAGAGCCCACTGGGTGGGGATGCCCCAGGGGGGCTCTGATCAGACGAGAGCCCACTGGGTGGGGATGCCCCAGGGGGGCTCTGATCAGACGAGAGCCCACTGGGTGGGGATGCCCCAGGGGGGCTCTGATCAGACAAGACCCCACTGGGTGGGGATGCCCCAGGGGGGCTCTGATCAGACGAGAGCCCACTGGGTGGGGATGCCCCAGGGGGCCTCTGATCAGACGAGAGCCCACTGGGTGGGGATGCCCCAGGGGGGCTCCGATCAGACGAGAGCCCGCGCGTGCACCGTTGGAGCATGGAGAGGTGAGTTTACTTCAGTTCTGGGGGGTTTCACACAGCGGGGCATCCCGATTCTGGATGCTTCGGGGCAAGGAACAAAACCAGGGAAAGTCAAATTCCCAGGTTTTGTTTTTCTTTAAATGAGGGAAACAATAACTTTGTGTGGGTTACCACGCTAAAAAAAAAAAAGTATAATAAAATTCAATTTTTTATTTGAATTAAGCAGGAGCTATACACTACAAACATGTAGATCACAAACATTTGAAATCAAATAAAAGCCCCTTTTGTTTGGGGCGGACGGATCTCTAATGCTATGGTCTCTCCAGGAATAGTAAGGATGTTCCCTGTTTCATTACCATCCTGACAAAGTGGTGGGGTCTCCACCACGCAACGCGTCGTGGGCGTATATGTTGAAGGACGGCTCTGGCCATTATCAGGTGATTATTATTATTATTGTTTATTTATATAGCGCCATCAACTTCCGTAGCGCTTTACAAGTTAAGAATACAGACAAGGTAAAACATATAGCACAGAGAACAATACAAAATTAGATGCCACAGGTTAAAACCAAGTGTTGTGAGCACAGGAGACAATAGGGAGGAGTGCCCTGCCCTTGCGAGCTTACAGTCTAAAGGATGGGGGTGGAGACAAAGGGGCGGGGTCACAAGTGGTAGAGCTTGAGTATGGCTGCATGTGCCATTGAAGGTTATAGTAGTTGCTTAAGCCAGGTCATATGCTTGTCTGAAGAGGTGAGTTTTGAGGGCGCTTTTAAAGTGGACCAACACCCAGGATTTTGACTATCCTGGGTTTTGGTCCACTTCAGGGGGGCACCCCGATTAGGGGTGTCCCGCTGTGTAAACCCCCCCAGAACCCCGAAAAACTCACCTCACCACGCTCACGGACAAGCGGCGGACAAGACAGTGCGCCCGCCACCGCCTCCCGCACGTCGCTCTGACAGGGCGCGCGCCCGCGCCGGCCATTCACAAACGGCCGGCGCGGGCGCTCGCACGTCTAGAGGAGCGCGCGGGAGGCGGTGAGTTTTTTTGGGGTTTTGGGGGGGGTCCCTCACTGCGGGACATCCCGATCTCGGATGTCCCGCGGGGAGGGAGGTGATCGGCCCGGGAATCTTATAGATTCCCGGGCCGATCACAGGAGGGTGATGGTCCACTTTAAAGGCTTGGAGTGATGGAGAGTGGCGGATCGAGCGGGGGAGTGCATTCCAGAGAAGTGGGGAGGCACGGGAGAAGTCTTGAAGGCGGGAGTGCGAGGAAGTAACCAAGGAAGAGGACAGGAGAATGTCAGAGGCGGAGCGGAGGTTGCGCTTTGGTTGGTAATGCTGGATCAGAGATGAAATGTAGGAAGGGGCCTGGTTAGAGAGAGCTTTGTAGGTTAGCACTAGAAGTTTGAACTGAACTCTATGGGAGACAGGTAACCAGTGGAGGGATTGACAGAGGGGAGCAGCACTGGAGAAGCGAGAGGAGAGATGGATGAGGCGAGCAGCAGAGTTTAGGATAGATTGGAGGGGAGCCAGTCTGTTTGTTGGCAAACCACAGAGGAGGGTGTTGCAGTAGTCCAGTCGGGATATGACCAGGGCATGTACCAGCATTTTAGTGGTGACAGGTGAGAGGAAGGGACGGATGCGGGAGATATTTTTGAGTTGGAGATGACAGGAGGTGGCCAGGGAGTGAATGTGAGGTCTGAAGGAGAGAGAGGAGTCCAGAATGACGTCCAGGCCTCGAGCTTGAGGAGTTGCAGTTATTGTAAGATTATTTACAGAGATTGTGGTGTTAGAGAGGGGAGGGGAGTGAGATGGTGGGAAAATGACCAGTTCAGTTTTGTCCATGTTCAGTTTAAGGGAGCGAGATGTCATGAAGGAAGAGATGGCTGTTAGACAGTCAGGAAGGCGAGAGAGGAGAGAAGAGAGATTCGGGCCAGAGGTAGATCTGAGTGTCGTCTGCATAAAAGTGATATTGGAAGCCTAGCGAGGTTATTAGTCGTCCTAGACCAGAAGTGTATATTGAAAAAAGTAGGGGTCCTAGGACTGAGCCTTGTGGTACCCCTACAGACAGAGGCCGGGGAGAGGAAATGGTATTTGAGTAAGATACACTAAATGTGCGGTGAGAGAGATAGGAGGAGAGCCAAGAGAGTGCGAGACCTTGGATTCCAAGAGAAGAAAGAATATTGAAGAGCAGAGCATGATGTACGTATAACCTCAGGTGATGTACTTATAACCTTATTAGTTCCCGGGTCATTTATTATTATGGCACTATTAATTGTATGCACTATTGTATAAGATAAATTACCGGTAATAGCACTAGTCACCTTTATATAAGCACTTGGCACTTTCAATATTTCCTTGAATAGCACCGTCACTTTCATGCTAATTAAGCACTGAATGGTATATACAAATTTCTTTGGAACCATATATTTGCACAGATAAAAATCCTTTAGAAACAGGGAACATCCTTACTATTCCTGGAGAGACCATAGCATTAGCGATCCGGCCGCCCCAAACAAAAGGGGCTTTTATTTGATTTTAAATGTTTGTGATCTATGTTTATAGTGTATAGCTCCTGCTTAATTCAAATAAAATATAGAATTTTAATATACTTTTTTTAGTGTGCGGCATATTCTTTTGGGCAAATATTTATGGTGTATTATCTGGTAACCCACACATAGCGTTATTGTATTCACTGTAACATCTTTTACTAAAGGTGTCCTTTACCCTTGCCAGCACCTATTCAAATCAAACACAGTGGTGCAGGGTCCCCCCTCTTCTTGTTAAATAAGGGACAGTTGAGACGCATGACGAAACATGCAAATAAAATGACATCGTTTTGGAAAAAAAAAAAGAAAATCAAAAAGACATCAGTCAAAATGATGCCCCGCCCCCGAGGATCAAGCTGTTACTGAACATGCAGTTTCAAATGGACCAATGACAAGTTCACTCCTAATTATATAATACTGTGTTGATCCACAGGCTCTACGTCCCCGAATATACCCGGGAGCTGCAGCTCCAGCTTTCGCAGTGCACCTCAGACCAGCTCGGGTGCCCTCTGAAGGTTATCGTAGGGTCGGTCAGCCAGTCGGACTCTTCACCCCAGCAGATGAACTGCAGCGAGAGGCAGGAGTGTGGTCTGCTCCTGGTGTCTCCACCCTGGCAGAGCTGGATAAGTGTTACTGTAGAAATGCCAAAAGGGCTCAACACCACCGTGTCCTTCCAGCTGTTCCACAACATCTCAGGTAAGCACTAGCTGCTCCATCTGTGTCATTTGTGCCTCCACCTCCAATTATTGCCCCATAAAGTGGACCAAAACCCACATTTTTAACTAGCATCCCCTGAATTGCTCCCCCCCATGAACAGCACCTGTTGCCAATTTTTACTGCTGCTGTTTCACTCTAATCCCAGACAAGGGCTTTTGTTTTAGCTGTAAAGCTCCGCCTCCTCCGTTCATTGCCATTGTTGTGTGTGGCAATGATGTCATCGCCACACCGATGTAATGACTGATTTCCTGTCATTTCACAGAGAGGGACTGCGAAAAAAGTGTTCCAGGACGATTTGAAAAACAAAATTAGCCATTTCTAGTTCGTAGGATGGAATATCGTCAGGTGCTATGGCCAAATGTATTTCACAAGTTCTGTGAGTTTTGGTCTGATTTAAAGTACCCCTGTGCAATGGAGGGCTCAGGATGGCCGTTATAGGCATTACATGTATTTCTGATCTGGGTGGCTTTTAAAACAAAGGCCTAATAAAACGACCACTTCCTATGTGGAAATGGACAGGCTGCCTACCAATCCCAGAGCTCGCTGGGCAGATATAGACTCTTAAAGTATCCGGGATACCACGCTATATGACCCCCCGCCCCTGCAATTGCCCACATTCACTCGCCTTTCTGGGGCTCCTACGCCACATTCATTAGCCCTGGCCTCCCTGCGGCTGGGAGAGCTCCCGTGCCCAGCCATTCAGCAGCGTGCAACAAACCTCAAGAGTCCTTGGATGCGGTCTTACAAACCTTACTGTCTTACAAACCGCACTTAATGCCATAGGGCAGGAAGGAACAAAACCCAGGATCAGGGCTGGCTCCAGGTTTATGGGGGCCCTTGGGTGATAGAGTCTCAATGGGCCCCTTGGGGTGTGGTACGACACTCTATACATGGCGATAAAGTTCTATGTATGGCGAATATTGCCAAAGAATAGAAAGACAAAAATAATAGAAGGAATAAGGAATAGAATGAATGACTGAAAGAAAGAAGAATAAAAAAAAGGAAAGACAAAAAAGAATAGATGTAAAGATATAAACAAATATAAAAAAATAAAAGGAAAGAAACAAAGAAAGAACGCAAGCATAGAAACAAAGAGATAATTAAAGGAATGCCAGAAAAAGCTGGAAAGAGACAGAAGAAATGGGTGCAAAAAATTAGAGATGGAAGGAAAGAAAGTAGAGGACTGACAGAAAATAAGAAAGAGAAGAGATGATGTAAAGAATAGAAGGAATCACATAATTAACAGACAAAATAAAGAATAGATGGGAAGAAAGAAAGGCATAGAAGGAAAGAAACTTAGAGGGATTGACAGAAATAAGGACTCTCCCAAAGGCTAATCTGACAGTCCTTAGTCCTGGTTAAAGTGGACCAACACCCAGGATTTTGACTATCCTGGGTTTTGGTCCACTTCGGTGGGGCACCCCGATCGGAAAGCCCCAAAAAACTCACCTCTCCCACGTGACCGCGCCAGCCAATCACAGCGCTCAGAGCCGCTGTGGTAGGCGCGTCCAAGGCCGCCTGGCTCTGAGCACTGGAGGCCGCGTCTCGCGCTTCCCTCTAACAGGGAGCGCGCCTGCACCGGCCATTCACAAGCGGCCGGCGCGGGTGCGCGCCCTGCTAGAGGGAAGCGCGAGACGCGGCCGATGGAACGGGGCTGAGGTAAGGTTTGTGGGCCTCCTGGGGGGTTCCTCCCCGCGGGACATCCCGATTTCGGATGCCCCACGGGGAGGGATCTGATCGGTCCGGGAATCTTATAGATTTCCGGGCCGATCCCCCCTGGGTGTTGGTCCACTTTAATGAATGGCCCATGTGTCCTGAGGGGCTGCCCGTGGTAGCGAGAATGAGGTGGGCCCTTGCTAGGTTCAGGGGCCCTGGCACCTGCCCTGCCCAGGATAGCCAAGATCCTGGGTTTCAGTCTACTTAACGCAAAATGAAATATCTTGGGTTTTGTTCCTCCTAGCGAGGGGCATTCTGATTTGGGATGCTGGTCAGCCAATCAGCATCTTGCGTTTTTTTTCTTTTTTGCCAGCTCGGGGCAGAAAATAAAATCGGAATGGAGAGGGCACTTCTAAGGTGGTGGTGGTTCATCTTTAAATAGTTTGATATCCAGCATGTTAAAGTAATACTAAAGGCAAACACCCGATTGTTGTCCCATTGTCCTAGGCTACACGTTGCACTGTCCCAAACTTCAATCCATTTCAAAAAGACTCTGTAGTTCCCCTAAGGTCTCTTTAAAAGTATTGGAGAGTCATGGAAAAAAATGAGGAGAAACAGTGGCGGTGTGTGATGTAAGCACACTGTGATGAGTGTGGGAGGAGGGCGGGGTTTCAGAGCTGCAGAGAGGCAGCCAATCAGAATGCCTGGGCAGGGCGTTGGGTGTTGTCGTTCTTGGTCCACTGAAGGGTAATTGATGGACCATGTCAGCAGGGTGGAGATTGAAAGCTGAATGAGGAAGTGATTTTCCTCACCAAGGAGACAGACAGGAGTAAGCAGAGCGCTGCTGTCACTTATAAAAGATAAACTACTGATACTGATGCGGACCTTCAGCATCATTTAATGAAAAGCCCAAATCCTTAAACTATTCCCCAGCATCTAAAATTAATATATCTTAACATTTTTAGTCACTTTTTATTCTTTCCCCCACCGGGCTGCAACTCTGTTCAGGACTCCAGGATACAGGCGCCGCCATCTTGGCTCAGTAGCATCACATACAGAGGAGAGAAGAGGGTTCAAAAGTGCAGGTGGGCGGGGTTATAGCTGTGCTTTGCACAAAGTGGAGATGGGATCAGGAAAAGGACAGCAATCCCAGAATGCAGAGCAGCACAGTCAAAGACACTTCCTGTTTGCAGGCAGCCTGACACTCCATGGGCCGCCATCTTGGATGTTTAAAGTCAGAAAATGCAGTAGATGCAGGTAGGATGATAATGTGGGCAATCTGTATGTACAGGGTGGGGGAAACATATAAGATAGGCTCTTATTCAGGGTGAAGGTCCGGATTAATGTGAGCAATCTGTATGTACAGGGGGGAAACATATAAGATAGGCTCTTATTCAGGGTGAAGGTCCGGATTAATGTGGGCAGTCTGTATGTACAGGGTGGGGGAAACCTATAAGATAGGCTCTTATTCAGGGTGAAGGTCCAGATTAATGTGGACAATCTGCATCTACAGGGTGGGGGAAACATATAAGATAGGCTCTTATTCAGGGCGAAGGTCCGGATTAATGTGGGCAATCTGTATGTACAGTGTGTGGGAAACATACAAGATAGACTCTTATTCGGGGTGAATGTCCGCTTTAACTTTTGGCTTTAAATAAAGCATTCTATGTCTATTATCAGAATGATTTTATTTTTTTATTTTCCCAGTGTGTAGTCCGGGAGCAATTGAGACCCGATCCCTCTGGACTTTCCTTCGCCTGTTGCCTTCCAACACCTCTGGCCAGCTGCCCTCCTCCAATAGCACTGCTCCACCTATAGGGGGCAGCAGCTCCTGCCTGCGCATATATCCCATCATCCGAGAAGACCTGGATGTGGTGTCAGTGAGGTTTCAGCCCGCCAACAGCCCCTCTGTGCGTGTGGTCGCGCAGGTGCCCAGTGTGGTGGTGCTTGATCTTGACTCGGAATTGGACAACGGAGGGATGCTGGTGGTCACCCTGCAACTAAACCAGGTAACGGTCTATTGTTTGTATTGATGAAGTGATAGGAAGTGAGAGGAAAATACTATTCTGTGAGTACTCACCTGTAGAATTGATTTTGCCGGTGTTCGGTCCGGGCTGTCCCAGTTATCCATATACGAGTGGGTAGTCCGCCACAAGGTGGCGCCAGTCACTGCAAGATGCAGTAACTCCTCCCGCCTCCCACAAAAGGGATCAGTCTCCATAGAAACCCCAGAAAGTTAAAAAGCAGTAAATGAGACAGGCCGGGAGGCCAAGAAAAAATATGTTAACTAACATGCTACAGCATGAACTCTCTCCAAAAAAGATGAGGACAAAGGTCCAATACAAACGACAATAATCACCATAAAAGGCAAAAGAGGAAATGAACCAAGGGCGGGGTGGGACAGCACGGGCCGAACACCGGCAAAATCAATTCTACAGGTGAGTACTCACAGAATTGTATTTTTCCCTGTGCTCGGTCCGGGCTGTCCCAGTTATCCATATACGAGTGGGACATCCAAAAGCAGTGTCCAAAATAGAGCGGGATCCCCAGAGCGGAAAAACATGTAGTTCATTTCACTACCGCCTGAAGCACCTTTCGGCCAAAAGCAGCATCAACTGATGCCAAAACATCAACCTTGTAAAACTTAGTAAAGGTATGAACCAAAGACCAGGTGGCGGCCTTACAAACTTGTTCAACAGTGGCCTGGTGCTGAAAAGCCCAGGAAGCACCAATAGCTCTAGTAGAGTGAGCGGTAACACGAAAAGGGGGATCCTTCCTCTTGACAGTAGGCTTGCACCACCGCCTGTCTAATCCACCTACTAAGAGTGGACTTAGCCAGAGACAAACCCTTCCTAACACCTTCAGAGAGGACATAAAGAGAATCCGACTTCCTGAAGGATTCAGTCACAACCAGGTAGTACTTAATGGCTCTGACCACATCCAAGGAATGAAGGGCCCTTTCCTTAGAGTTAGACGGATCCGGACACAGAGAAGGTGAAATAACTTCCTCATTAAGATGAAAGGGAGACACTACCTTAGGTAAAAAATCAGGTGCGAAAAACCACCTTATCCTTATGCCGCTCAAAGTAAGGGGGCTTCATACAAAGTGCAGCTGGTTCTGACACCCGGCGTACCGAGGTGATGGCTACCAAAAATACCACCTTTAGAGTCAGGATAGACAAGGCAGCATAGCACAAAAGCTCAAAGGGGGGACCCTGGAGAGCAGAAAGCACCAAATTCAAATCTGGCCTACGCGGTGGACGCACATGGGTAACTCCTTGGAAAAGAGACCAAAGCAGTCTATGATTGGCAAAGGATCTTTGGAAAAAGACGGCCAAGGCCGAGACCTGGCCCTTGAGGGTGCCCAGCTGTAAACCCAAGGCTAAGCCGTGTTGTAAAAATCCTAAAAAAGAGAATGTGCGACAAGGGAAAATCTTGGATTCACACCAAGCAATGTAGGCATGCCAAACTCTGTAGTAAATCATGGAAGAAAACTTCTTCCGCGCCTGAATCATGGTCTGAACAACCTTAGCAGACAACCCCTTCTCTGTAGGATTGAGGTTTCAATAGCCAGGCCTTCAAAGCCAGCGTCCGTAAATTGGGGTGCCGCAGCGACCCCTGTGTGAGAAGCCCTGGGAGCTTCTGGGAGTCAGAAAGGACTTGCCCACCGACAGATTTCGGGGGTCCAACCACCAAAAAGGGGGACTGTCTAGCCAGGGGGGACAGTGAAAATTCCTGTTCCAGGGACTCCAGCGTCCGGTCCCAACCGGTCAACAGATTCAATTGAAGAGGTCTCATGAGGAACTGAGCAAAGGTCGCTCTCGGCCTGCTGAAGGGACTGAGCTGCAATCAGCAAATCGTCCAGATAAGGAAGAACACGAATGCCCTGGTTCCTCAGGATAGCCATGAAGCCCGCCAGCACCTTGGTGAAAACACGGGGGGGCTGAGGATATTCCGAACGGCAGTGCCACAAACTGGTAATGCTGATCCTTCAACGCAAACCTCAGGAACTTCTGATGTCCCTGAAAAATCGGGATGTGCAGATAAGCATCCTTGATGTCCACCATGGTCATGAAGTCGCCCGGCCGAAGCGAGCTCAACCGCGGACCGTAAGGCCTCCATGCGGAAATGTCTGACTCTGACAAACTTGTTGAGACCCTTCAGATCCAGGATAGGTCTCAGTGTTCCGTTCTTCTAAGGACGGAACGCTGAGACCTATCCTGGATCTGAAGGGTCTCAACAATGTGGGCACCGTGAAGAGATTGGAGTAGAACCCTCGACCCCGTTCCTGGCGAGGCACGGGACAAATCACACCTGATAGCAGAAGGCGTTGAACGGCCATTCTTAGGCCCTTCGCCGTCAATGTGTTCTGGGAAATCCGCGACCGAAGAAATATTGAGGGCGGCCAACTGCCAGCTCTATTTTGTACCAGGAGGAAACCACCTCCTGAATCCACCGATCCGGGACGTGCTGTCTCCAGATGTGAGCAAAAAGCAGAAGCCGTCCCCCCACCCAGGTGGGTGAGGGCGTCCCCTCATGCCTGAGAGGGCTTGGCAGGGGGTATGGATTTTGTTCCCCAGGAGGGATTGGGTCAGCTGCGAGATCTACCTCGTCCCAAGGAATATCTGCGGCCACCAGAAAATGAAGAGCCTCTTCCTCCTCGAAAGGAGCGATAGGCAGATGAACCCCGAAAGGGCCGCGCAGGCTTCCGTCGCTGAGGGAGTCTTCCATCCTTGGCCAGAAGGTCCAGCCGCTCCCCGAATAACCTGAGCCCCAGGAAGGGGATACTAGTGAGCGACAAAGCGCAACAAGCAGGGCTGAAGCGCTGGCGCCAAGCCGGACACTATCGTCCATGGCCGAGACTACAAAAGCAATAAAATTCACACTGGCTTTGAGGTCTTTATACTCCTCCGCCCGCTTGCAAGACTTGGCGTCTCACCTTCTTCCTGATGGTCAAAGAGACAATGGCCGCGGCACAGACAGGGCGAAGCCCAGCACCCACAAGGGTGAACGCACGACAAGCCAGCAGATCCATGCGCCTGTCAGCAGGTCGTGAAAGGTCGGGTGACGGCATAACCGTAGTGTTGGATAACCCCGACACAGGGGCATCCACATCAGGGGGACGGGACCAGAGGCAGATCAGCTCCTCAGGGAAGGGATACCGCCTGTCCAGGCCCTTAGGCACCGATGGCAATTTGTTACGTCTTTCCATTCCTTAAACACCATATTGGAAAAGTGGGCCTGTTCCAGGAAGACAAGCCTCTGTCTCTCAGGCCGGAATAAATCACCCTGCTTTGTCCCTCTTTTTAGTAATCCCTCTTTAAGGGCAGAGGGAGAGAGAGAGAGGGGGGTGTAGGAGACCGGGAGGAACCACAACCCTCAGCTGGCAATGGGAGGGGGGGGGCCCACCTAGAAGACACAAGCGGAAGTATTCATGAGCATCCCACAGCACATGCACATAAAAAATTACATAGATGAAAGAGGGGCTCACGGACCTGACCGGCGAGGTAGCAGGGAGTCCGGAAGGCAGGCACCAGAAAAAAACGCAGGCAGTGAGTGGTGAAACTGATGCCCATCAGCCCGTGGGGACCCTCGGCAGGGTCCGCAATTGACAAAAAGAGCAGCACAGAAAATGGCGCCCGAGCGCAGCAAAGACGAAACTCGAGGGGCGGGCCACACAGCAATGACGCAAAACGCGTCTCCGCGCGTCCCCGCCACGCAGCGCCTAAAATCCGAGAGTTCAAGAAGGGGGGGGTGGGCGGCACACGGAGGATCCCCGCACCGCAAGCTGAGGCCTTGCCTCAAACGCCGCTCTCGCCCCCCTCAACAGCCTTAAACCGGACCTTCACCATGATTTAATGAAAAGCCCAAACTCTTAAAAAATAATTCATCAGCATCTAAAATTAATATATTTTACATGTTTAGTCACTAATTTATTATACTTTTCCCCACTGGGCTGCAACTCTGTTCGGGAATTTAGGATACGGGCGCCGCCATCTTGACTCAGAAGCATCACACTTACTGAGGAGAGGAGAGTGGGATAAGGTACAGGGGGGCAGGTTATAGCTGTGCTTTGCTCAGACAGAGCAGAGCTGGGGTCAGGGAAAGGTCAGCAGTCCCAGAATGCAGAGCAGCACAGTCACTTCCTGTTTGCAGGCACTTCCTGTTTGCAGGCTGCCTGCAAAAATGGCAGCTTCCATAAGCCGCCATCTTGGATGTTTAAAGGCTTATAAAATGCAGTAGATGCAGGTAGGATGATTTTTAATGTGAGCAATCTGTATGTACAGGGTGTGGGAAACATATAAGATAGACTCTTATTTAGAGTGAAGGTCCGCTTTAAGATGGAGGGGAAGAGGAAGAGGTGAGAGAACGAGGGAAGGTGAGTATCCACACAGCTGCCAGCAACAACAAAGTCTGAGGTAAAAATGAAGTAAAAGTGAAGTAAAAAGCACAACATATGAAAATTAAGCATGTGGGCACAGATAAGGGCATAAACCCAGGGCAATTAGGTGGTTCCTCTCCCCCCCCCCCCCCCCAATAGGCTCACCATCGCCTATGACCGGCTACCCTTTATGGAGGTTCTGCCGCCCAGAGCCTAGCTCTGTGAGCTCTGTTCTCCCTACCTTCATCCGTTCCCATCCGCCGAGGCGGAGGCAAAACTGGGTCACAGGAACAGAGGCAATAGGGTGGCAGCGGTAGACGGGCTTAAAAATGCCCCGCTTACTGCCATGACCAGAGAGAGTTCTTCAGACGATCTTCGCAGCAGCACTGCAAGACAAATCTGGGGTTTCTATGGAGACTGATCCCTTTTGTGGGAGGCCGGGAGGAGTTACAGCTTTGTATCTTGCAGTGACTGGCGCCACCTTGTGGCGGACTACCCACTCGTATATGGATAACTGGGACAGCCTGGACCGAACACAGGGAAAAATACCATTTTGTGAATACTCACCTTGTAAAATGGGTATTATAAGTATGTCACACACCCCGCTTCAGAACATTCATTACATGTGGTAACATGAGCTGAAGAGGCGAATCTGCAGAGATGATAGGAAGAAACGAAGCCCCTCCCAGTCCTATAAATACCTGGGACCTCCCACTCATTACCCAGTATCAAGAAAGCAGTAAGGCAAGGGACCAGGAAGAGCCAAATATAATTCATAACAAGGCAAAGTTCACTATATGAAGGATCCAGAAAACCAAGAAAAAAGGGCGGGGTGAAGCGGGGTGTGTGACATACTTATAATACCCATTTTACAAGGTGAGTATTCACAAAATGGTATTATTCTAAGTATGTCACACACCCCGCTTCAGAACATTCATTACATGTGGGACATCCAATAGCAGTGTCCATAAAGGGTGGGGATCCGAAACAAGGCATAACTCACGACTTAAACAACTGCAGCCTGCAGAACTTTGCGGCCAAAAACAGCATCCGCTGAAGCCCGCACATCAACCTTGTAAAACTTGGAAAAAGTGTGAACAGAAGACCAAGTAGCAGCCTTACAAACTTGCCCAACCGAGGCCTGATGCTGGAAAGCCCAGGAAGCTCCAACCGCACGAGTAGAGTGAGCAGTAACACGAAAAGGGGGATTCCTCCCCTTGGCAGAATAGGCCCCAACAATGGCCTGACGAATCCACTTACTAATGGAAGACTTAGCGGGAGCCAAACCTTTCTTGGGCCCAGATGGCACTACAAAGAAAGCATCAGTCTTGCGAAAAGCAGAAGTTACCACCAAATAGTACTTCACCGCGTGAACTACATCCAAGGAATGCAGAGCCCTCTCCTTGTCATTGCTGGGATTAGGACACAGAGAGGGTAGAACAATATCCTGATTCAAATGAAAAGCAGAAACCACCTTAGGCAGAAAATCCGTCTTGAAACGGAAAACCACCTTGTCTTGATGCCTTTCAAAATGCGGAGCTTGAATGGACAGAGCCGCCAACTCAGAGACACGCCTAACCGAGGTGATAGCTACCAAGAAAGCCACCTTCTGCGTAAGGGAAGATAAAGCAATATCATGCAAAGGCTCGAAAGGAGGGTCCTGAAGAGCAGACAGAACCAAATTCAAATCCCAAACCGAAATTAGAGGCTTTCTAGGCGGCCGCACATGCGAAACTCCCTGGAAAAAAGTCTTAACTAGCGGATTTGAGAGCAAAAGATTTTTGGAAGAACACCGCCAGAGCAGATACCTGCCCTTTTAGAGTACTGAGTTGGAGTCCTAAATCCAAACCATGCTGCAGGAATTCTAGAATCTTAGAAATAGAAAATTCCCTACAAGGTAAACTCCTAGTCTCACACCAATCAATATAAGATCTCCAGGTCCTATAGAAAACAGAGGAAGAGGACTTCTTCCTAGCACTAATAAGAGTCCGAATAACGGCGTCAGAAAGACCCTCCTCCTTCAAAATGGAGGTTTCAGCAGCCACGCCGTCAAAGCCAACGTTGGTAAATTGGGGTAACGTAGATGGCCCTGTGTGAGCAGGTCTGGCAGCAGAGGCAGAGCGAACTGATCTTCTGCCAACCTTACCACGTCTGCGAACCAAACCTGTCTTGGTCACCTTGGGGCCACCAGAATTGCTGACGCTCCTTCCAGCGTCAGTTTGCGCACCACTCTGGCCACCATGGGAAACGGAGGGAACAGGTACAGAAACCCCAGATCCCTCCAATTCAGAGACATATTGAGTGAAAGACCTTGGGACTGAGGGCCCATTCCCCCTTGCGGGCTGACAGCCTGCTCAGCGAGTCCGCCTCCGTGTTCTCCACTCCCGGAATGTAGACTGCCGAGATGCACGGGACGTGACTCTCCGCCCAGTCCAGAATCAGAGACACCTCCCTGAGGGCACTCCTGCTGCGAGTCCCTCCCTGGTGATTGATGTAGGCTACCGCCGTCCGATTGTCTGACCGGACCTGAACCGGCACACCCTGCAATTGATGAGTCAAATGAGAGAGAACCATCCTGATGGCTCTCAATTCCAGAACATTGATCGGATCGTGGGCCTCCAGGGGCCCCCACAACCCCTGAAATTGCAGATCCCTCCAGAAGCCCCCCCATCCTGAAAGGCTGGCATCTGTGGTGACCACCTCCCATCGAGGAGTCTGAAAAGATCTGCCCTTCACAAGGTTTGCGGAGTTCAGCCACCACCGGAGCGAGCGGCGAACTCGGGAAGACATCAGGAAAGGATGATCCAGCGACTGAGGATCCCTGTCCCAGACAACCAGCAGATGGAGCTGTAGTGTCCTTGTGTGAAACTGAGCAAAGGGAACCGCTTCGAAGGAAGCCACCATCAATCCTACCAGTCTCATTCCGAGGCGAATGGACGGCTGAGGAAGGGACAAGAGCGACCGGATCAGCTCCTGAATCAAAAGAGCCTTGGATTGAGGAAGGAACACTCTGGCCTGATCCGTATCCAGAGACATTCCCAGAAAGGATATCGCCCTGGACGGGTGTAGAGAGGACTTGTAGTAGTTGATCACCCATCCGAACCTTTCCAGGGTGGAAATTACCGACCTGGTGTCCAGTTCCGCTTGACTGAATGACGATGCCATGATGAGGAGATCGTCCAGATATGGCACAATTCGAATTCCCTGCACTCTGAGGAGAGCTATCACCCCAGCAAGCACCTTGGTGAAAACCCTTGGAGCTGAAGTGAGACCGAAGGGAAGAGCTACGAACTGAAAATGTCGATCCTCCACCACGAACCTGAGAAATCTCTGGTGTGCAGGAAAAATTGGGACATGAAGATAAGCGTCCTTGATGTCTACAGACGTCAAGAAATCCCCTTGACGAAGGGATTGAATAGCTGAACGCAGAGTCTCCATGCGAAACTTTCGCAGTCTGATAAACCTGTTGAAAATCTTCAGATCCAGAATGGGCCGGATAGAGCCGTCCTTTTTGGGGACCATGAACAGGTTTGAGTAAAAACCCTGACCCGGGTCCGATAGGGGCACTGGAGAAATGACCATCATTTCCAGAAGGCTTGCAACCACCTCCCGGAGGCTCTGTGTGGCCAGTGCGTCCGGGGGCATTTGAGATCTGAAGAACCGCGGAGGGGGGCGGGATTCGAACTCCAGCTTGTAGCCGGAAGACACCACTTCCCGGATCCAGCTGTCGGAAACCTCCCGATTCCAGATCTGGGAAAAATGTCTCAACCGTCCCCCCACCCGCACGGGTGAGGGCGCCCCCTCATTGCTGAGCTGGCTTGGCAGCGGGTTTGGGCTTAGAGCCCCAATTGAATCCTGAACGGGCACGACCTCTGCCCCTGCTCCAGTAATCTCCCCTTGCGGGGGGAAAAGGGAAACCTCTTCCCCCTCTAGAACCTCGAAAGGAGGGGGTGAAAGAAACCGCTCCCCGAAAAAGGCGTCGTTGCTTCTTACGCTGAGGCAACTTGCCCCCCTTGGCCATTGAATCCAATTTTTCACCAAAAAGTCTTAACCCCATGAAAGGTAGAGACGTCAGTGATTTCTTTGACCCAAAATCAGCTGCCCACTGACGAAGCCAAACCGAACGCCTAATAGTCACCATCAAAGCAGAAGCTCTGCTACTCATCATCAAAGAATCGTCCAAGGCGGTCACTATAAAGGACAAAAACAATTCACAACGTTTCAGTCCCAGAAATTCCTCGCTGTCCGGATTCAAACCGGAGGAGGCTAGTAAGTCCTTAACCACCTTCCTAGCAGCCACCGCCAATAGCGATGAAGCGCAAACAGGTCGAATGGCCGCCCCAACATTGGCGAAGCCATGACAAGCCATCTGGTCAATGCGTTTATCCTCGCCATCTTTAAGAGAAGAACAATCAGGATTATTTAATACGGCTGAATTGGATAAACCTAAAATTGGTGCATCCACCTCTGGAGGGAACGCCCAATGCTTAACCGTGTCCGCGGGAAAAGGATATCTTTTATCCCAACTCTGAGGGATGCCTGGAAGCCGAGCCGGCCTTTCCCATTCCCTGGAAATAATATTATCAAAATGCTTCTGATTAGGAAATTCCAAACGCGGTTTGGACTCTTCATAGAACTCCCCCTGTTGAGGAGAAGTGCACTCAGGGATGGAAATAGCCAGAACCTCAAACAATTGAGTCAGGACATTGGGGGTATCCAAAGAACCCCCTGACCCCCGCTCGTAATCAACATCCACAAATTGCTGATCATCTGACAGATCAGAATCCTCAAACAACTCCCCATCTTCTAGTGGAGGGTAATCCGACCAATCCAGACCATTTCCCGCATCATATTCAAATACCGGGATGACCGGAGACAGATGCTTTCTCTTAGACGGTGCCTTTTTGGTAACCGTGGTTGAAATAAATTTTTCAATACTGGCCAATCTGGTACACACATCAGATTGTAATTGCCCACCCATGAATACGTCACATGGGGCACGTGTCAATATGGGAGGGGGCGAGGAAGATGGTGGCGGCGCTGAACCAGAAGCCTGAGGTCCGGTTAGCCGTGTAATAGTCTGCTGTGCACATGATACACAAAGAAATAAGTCATCCCCTGTTAGGGATACCCCACAGCCCATGCACTTCCGGGACTGTCCCGAGGGGAGCCCGGTATCCTGGGATGCCTCCATAAGGTGAACTTGTAGCAGTACGTTATGCCCGAGGGAATTACGCTAATAAGCGACCCGGGATGCCCTTTTAATGTCCCAAGTGGGAGGATTTAAAATTGAAAAGCTAAATGACCCAGGAGCTATAGGACTAGGAAAGGACCCCCTAATTGCCACTGTGGGTCCGCCTGAAAAACACAGAAAAACCATGTATCACAACCAGTTTGAAAAGTAAAGAATGAAAAATGAAAAAGAAGGAGCCAACAGGCCACTCACGGAACCGCTTGAAGACGCAGCAGCTCGCGCTGTGTAGAGAAGATGTGTGAGAAGATGTGTGAGGAGAAGGGGGCGTGGTCAGCGCGTCCCGCGCTCGTGACGTCAGTCACCGCCGGCCCGAGGAAGCGAGATTCCTCAGCGGCAGCGGAGATAGAAGGGGGCGGGCCGCGGCAACGCGCCGCAACAGCGGCTCCGCCCCCTCCCTTCAGAATCATGAGGGAACTGTATCCCTCATGAAAAAAAGGCGCGCAAATGTCAGCGCCGCGGTGAAACAAAAAAAAACCGCGGCGCCTATGAAACAAAAGCACTCATACAGCCTCCTGCCCTCTGACACACACATCTCTTTACACCTTTCAGCCCTGGCCACCAATGTAATGAGGGGCGAATCTCGGTCTCGCACCGAAGAACGGCCCCGCCCCCCATCAACTCAAGTGCGTGAGGTAAAACTTATACCTCACAGAATTCTCTTTTAAAAAAACATTCAGTATTTTAAAGTGTATCCCTATTTCTAGCGTTGCGGCCGGTATTGCACTAGCCACGGCGCTGGGTCAGGCGGCCCTAGTTCCTATATTCACACAACCCATCCCTGCTAAGGAAAGGAGAATTTAGAATGGCCACCCTTGTATATTAAAAATTTTAAGGGACAGGGCATCCCAAACCGGGGTCACCAACCCGGTATGCCGCCTACCCTTTGTATAGGGTCTCACGGAGGAGCCTTGCTCCTGGGCACCAAAGGTGCTGAAATACCCTCGTCCAGACCAACAGCCACAGCTGAGGAGGCAATTATCTTATAAATAAAAGGGTCTGACGGGAATAGATAAATAAATGGCCGGGGGTCACCCGGCTACCTGAAACTCCCCCATGCAAGGAGGAGACATCATCTTCTGACTTGCTCGCCGTCTTGCAGAGATGAATACTGGGTAATGAGTGGGAGGTCCCAGGTATTTATAGGACTGGGAGGGGCTTCGTTTCTTCCTATCATCTCTGCAGATTCGCCTCTTCAGCTCATGTTACCACATGTAATGAATGTTCTGAAGCGGGGTGTGTGACATACTTAGAATATAGTATTCATGGCCCTTGAACTTTTCCACCTATTTAAATGATCCAGGCTTTTCCACATTTATATAGGAAATGAAAAGTGTGGTGTGCATAAGTATTCACTAGGGGTGTGAATTGGCAAGAATCTGGCGCTTTGATACGTATCGCGATACACGTATGACTATACGATATATCCCAATTCTGTCTCAAAGACGATATATTGCGTTTTTTTTTCTTAAATTCAATTTTAATTTAAATGAAAAAAAAATGACATAGGGACCCCCTTCCCGGGGAGTAGGACCCCTTTTTTGGAATTTTAAGGGTTAAAAGCCCCTAAAAATCCCCCAAAAAAGGTTGGGAGTCCCCCTTACCCAGCAAAATCAGCCTGTATCAGCTATGGGTCTTGTCGAATAGGGCGCAGGGGCCAGTTTTGTTGGCCCCTGGCCCTGCAGGCTACAAGCCGGCATAGCCTATAACCACGGGCTCTTCTGCCCCCCCTCCCCCTGTCCTTTGGGGAGGCAGGTAATGGGGGGCTCGGGGTTAATGGCAAGTCGCCCGCTAGCCGCAGGTGACTTGCCAGACCTAGAGCCTTGTGAACTGGTATAGGGGTCTCATAGATCCCTTTCCAGTTCACAAAGAGTTAACAGTAAAAAGAAAAAAAACACACATAAAGAAAATGTATTTTTGTATTTTTTTATTTTTACTCCCCTCAGATTGTCAGCTTTTGTGTCCCTCACCAATCGGATGACAGATGCGGTGATCGCTGGCCAGAGGAGGGGGAAGAGGATCAGAGATTCTCCTGCCGATCTCTTCCTCTGACCAGCGTTCACCGGCATCTGAGAGTTTAGCTGCCGCGAGCCAGGATGACGCCTGCGGAAGGGGCGTCATCCGAAGGGCCCTCTCCTGAAGACTGAAGAGCCCCGGGGGGGGGGGGGGGGGGGGAGTTGTAGGCCTCCCCGGGTAAAGAGGAGAGCCAGCCGGATTGAACAAGGGGTCAGGTTAGTGTTTTTTTTACTTCTTTTTTTACTGTAGGTGGGGGAGTCGGAATCGATACTAGAAAGAAAAAAACAACTCTAGTATCGTCAAATGAAATATTGTGATACCTGACGGAATCAATTTTTTTTTTCTGAATTCACCCCCAGTACTCTGATCCCCCCCTAATAAAACCCAGTGTGACCAATCACCTTCAGAAGTCACCTAATTAGTAAATGCAGTCCTGTACCTGGATGTCATTTTTTTATCAGTATAACTCCAGCTGTTGTGCAAAGGCCTCTGAGGTTTGGTAGAGAACATTAGTGACCAAACGGCATCATAAAAACCAAGGAACACAGCAGACAGCTCAGGGGGAGAGTTGTGGTGAAATGTCGCCCTGTGCAAGATTTCAGGTTGGTGCCCCCAACAACACACATGGAGAGATGGATAAAGGAATAAAGAGGACCAAAACCTACCCTGGAGCCTGAGAATCCAGGGCAGGCATACTTGCTACTCCCGTTCGGGGTGCCCCGCTGTGTGAAACCCCCCAGGTCGCCCGAAAACTCACCTTCATTCCCGGTCCAACGACACATGTGCAAGCAGCGGCTGCATCCCCGCTATCCCTTAGCAGGGTGCTTGCCCACACCGGGGGCAAGGACCAGGATAGTCAAAATCCTGGGTTTTAGTCCACTTTAAAAAAAGAAGAAAAGGTAAAAAGATAAAGAAGAGAAGAGAAGGTGAAAAGAGAGAGGATGGAGGGAATGTGGAGAAGCAAAAGGGGATGACATAGAAAGTGAGAGAGAGGAGATTGAAGGAATGTGACAAGATGGGAGGAATGTGGAAAACAATTGAGAGAGGAAGAGAGAGAGAGAAAATGAGAGAATGAGACTGATATAGGAGGAATGCAGAAAAATGAAAGTGAAGGAGAAAGAGTGAGAGAGTTGGATAGGGCTAGAAAAAGAGGAAAAAATGGAATGCAGAGAAAGAGAGAAAGAAAGAAAGAAGCGCGAGAGAAAAATAACAAAATTGGAAAAGAGAGATGAAGAGAAGATAAAAAAGGAAGATGATGTGAAGAAGCTGAAAAGAGAGGCAGACGAGAAGAAAGTGACGAGAAAGATGGAATAAATTATGTGAAAAAGTGGAATGGGTACGAAAAGAGAGGAAAATGGAGGGATCATGATATAAAAGAGACAGAAGTAGATAGGGAAATTGAGAATTATAAGGATATGTGCAAAAAGATAAATGGTCAAAACTGTGGAAACTAGAGTTTAATGTCTCTAAATGTAAAATCCTGCACTTGGGTAGAAGGAATCCCGGCTCTGAGTACCATATGGGCAGCACTGTGTTACCCAGGACCTCGGAGGAAAGAGATTTAGGGGTACTGATTACTGATAGCTGCAAGATGAGTGGACAGTGTAGCCAGGCAGTGGGAAAAGCAAGCAGGATGCTCGGCTGCATAGCTCGAGGCATCACCAGTAGGAAGAGGGAGGTTGTGATGCCGCTGTATAGAGCCCTGGTGAGGCCACAGCTAGAATACTGTGTGCAGTTCTGGAGACCTTACCTGCAAAAATACATTATTCAAATAGAACGGGTCCAAAGGCCGGCAACAAAAATGGTGGAAGGTCTTAAAACTTATCAGGAGAGACTTTAAATAAATTAATTTGTACAGTCTGGAGGAAAGAAGGGAGAGAGGGGGGACATGATGGAGACCTTTATATATGTGAAAGAATTCAATAAGGTTCAGGAGGGAAGTGTTTTTAAGAAGAAACTTAATGATAGAACAAGGGGGCACAACCTGAAGCTAGTCGGGGGGGGGGGGGGTAGGAATCGGGAGCATATTAGATAAATTAGAAAATCTTATTTTACAGAACGAGTAGTAGATGCTTGGAACAAACTTCCAGCAGAGGCAGTTGAAACAGTCAGTGAAATAAAACATGCCTGGGATAAGCCTCCATCTATCCTAAGATGAAGAGAACATACAGTATACACATAAGATGAAGAGAACATACAGTATACACATAAGGGCAGACTAGATGGAGCGTATGGTCTCCTTCTGCTGTCAACCTTCTATGTTTCTATGTAAGAAAAGCAAGCGATGGGGGGTATTTTGGAGGGTCCTGCTGATACAACTGAGAGCTTCTACCGCTCCCTTGCAAAGAAGTTAGGGTGGTGCCCTGTGCGACCGCACACCCCAAAGGCCAACCATGTTGCAGGGTGAGGTTATTAGAGAATAGCCTGAGCTTTGAACATGTCAGAGTTCTGCTCAATCCATCATCTATATATGGAAGGAGTATGGCACAACTACAAACCAAGACATGGCTGTCTACTGACAGCCCAGGCAAAGACATAACTCATTAGAGAAGCAGCCAAGAGGCCCAGGGTCACCCTGAGGGATCTGCAGAGGTACACAGCTCAAGTGAAAGAATCGGCCACAAATCTGCCCTTTATGGAAAAGAAGCCATGTGTGAGAGCAAGCCAGAAGAAGGCCGAGTGCAGTTTGCAGCCTCAGGCTATGTAGGGGACACGGCAAGCATGTGGGAGAAGCTGCTCTGCTCGGGTGAGACCAAAGTGGAAACTTTTGGTCTAAATGTCAAACGCTATGTGTGGAGTAAATCATGCCCATCACCCTGACCAACCCATTCCCACCATGGTGGTGGCAGCATCATGCTGTGGGGAGGCTTTTCTTCAGCTAAATACAGGGCAAACATGGATGAAAGCTTGCAAGCAAAATAAGTAAGAAAAAAAGTGCTAATTACCTTAAAGTGGACCAACGCCCAGGATTTTCACTATCCTGGGTGTTGGTCCACTTCCGCGGGGCACCCCGTGTGTGAAACCCCCCAGAAAGCACAAAAAAACTCACCTCACCCCGCTCCTACGGCGCATGCACGAGCGCTCCGCCAATCAGCGCGGACGGACAAGCCGGAATATGGACCGGACAAGAAGGGCGCGCCCGCCGCCGCCTCTCGCGCTTCCCTCTAACAGGGAGCGCACCTGTGACAGACGCTCTGTCTTTTGGATGTCATCACTATTCAGTTGCCCACCGGGTCATTCACTGGCCTTTTCTTAATTAGGTTCCAGACAATGTAATTGTATATTTTGATACTGTTACAGGCAATGTCATTGTATTTTGACTGCCATTGTGTATTGTTGATTACGTCACAGTCAATGGCATTGTCCTGATTGATTGTATTACGGCCTGCTATTGTTCTACTGATTGCGTCACCGGCAGAGTTGAGGGATTGTGTGCCCTGCTGCTATTGGTCAGTGTGGTTGTCATTGCATGGAGCATTGCATATAAGGCCCAGTGTGGCACTAATAAAGGACACTTCACCTTCACCCTCAATACTGAAGTTCTGTCTCTTATTGGGGGAAACGCTATATTACAATTCACTAGCCCTTGTAAGGGCTGTTCCTGTTTCCTCACGGACGACTCTGGAATTCCAGCAGCACCTCTCACCATTGGGAAAAGGACGTCTCGGGCGGTGAAGCCCTCCGGCGATAAGGGTTATCGCTACAGCACCCATTCACAAACGGCCGGCGCGGGTGCGCGCCCTGCTACAGGGAAGCGCGAGAGACGGCGGCGGCCCACGAATGCGCCGTTGGAACGAGGAAAAGGTAGGATTTTTGGGGGTCCTGGGGGATTTCACACAGCGGGGCACCCCCAATCGGGCAGGGAGCTGATCGGCCCAGGAATCTTATAGATTCCCGGGCCGATCAGCAGTGGGTGTTGGTCCACTTTAATATAAATGTAATATTACAGAAAAAACGAAAGTACTTTTTATAAAATTTATAACGCTACAATTGGTGGCAAGCGGTCGGATGGTCCTTTGTACCCAGAGAGAGTGCTACCCTGATGGAGAGTCAGTAGGACAAGTTGAAAAGGCTGACCCTGAAGGATCTACTCGAGAGCCGGGGAAGGTCGGCTAGCAACCGCCCACGTCGGGAACTGATAGCCGAGCTGATCGAAATGGGTCGTGCAGCAGTGAGGACCGAAACCAATATAGAGATCGATGAAGACGCTGCTCTTGTTCAAGCGGTTCGGAACAGATTGTCGGTCTATGGCCCGAATCCATCACAGGAACTGATCGACCGAGTCTTTGCCGCAGCGGAGGCAGAGGCCAGTAAGGCCTCTCAGCCTCAGTTACACTGGGGGGAGAAAGATTCCATTTGCAGCATTTAAGTCCTTCCAGGAAAGTGACGACGAGATTGACGGATTTTTGGCTGATTTTGAACGCCAGTGCGCTTTACACCGGGTACCCACGGAGGAATGGGTCACCATATTATCAGGGAAACTATCTGGGAAAGCTTCCGATGCTTTCCGGGCCATCCCTGATGCGGACTTACCACACTACCATCTGGTAAAGGAGGCTTTGTTAGCCCGGTACGCTGTCACCCCGGAAGCCTACAGGCGACGATTTCGGGAATCCCAAAAGAAGGGAGGGGATTCTTACACGGAGTGGGCATGTCGCCTCCATCGTACAGCATCACACTGGGTCACTGGATGCAAAGCCACGACCGCTGAGGATGTACTACAGTTGTTTTTACTAGAACATTTTCTCAATGCCCTGCAACCAGAGCTAAGAGAATGGGTACGTGACCGGAGGCCTCTAACGCTACCTGAGGCTGCTCGTCTAGCCGACGAGTACACCGATGCTCGCCGGACAGAACAGTCCGCTCCAAAACCACAACCTCCCATCAAATTTCAAGCACCTGTGGCTTCAGCGCCAACTCGTGACTCTGGGCCACATAGGCCAGCGCAGCAACCGAACCTCTCCACAGTTCAGTGCCATCGTTGCAAACAATGGGGACATTATCGCAGTGATTGCGCCCTAGAGCCTCCCCGAAACACGTGGGGGCAAAAGCAACCTTCCACCTCCCGTACTCCTGTGGCACACTGTTTGGAAGCTGAGAGCAGTTCGGAAGAGTATCTGGGGGTACTGTACGAAGCTGATCCTGTACAAGCGGCCATCCAAGACAACCGATAGCACCATTGCCAGGAGGTACGAGTCAATGGGCGCACCGCGCAAGGATTACGCGACACCGGAGCCATACTTACCTTGCTCCAACCTCATTTGGTCAAGAACAAAGACCGCACTGGACACACCGTTGCAGTAAGGGTGGCGGGAGGAGCTGTGTTTCGACTCCCCACCGCCCGAGTACATCTTGACTGGGGCGCTGGATCCGGCAGGGTACAGGTGGGACTTATGGACAACTTACCAGCAGAAGTACTATTGGGAAATGATCTAGGACCAATGACTTCTGCCTACGCTACCTCTGGACCAGCCAGCGTCAACCCTGTTACAACCCAGGCTCCAGCCCGAGCTGCCGACTCCAGCCCACTGGTCGGGGAGACCCAGGGGTTTCGTCTGCATCACGTCATGTCTGTTACAAGAAGCCAAGAAGAGGATCAGCCATCAGGTTACGTCCTTCCAGAAGGGAAACGTATGCCAAACACTATTTATGTTGGGGGCATTGGCCGTCGGATTAATCAGCCTGAAATTAAGGATGTTTTTTCAAAGTATGGCGCTGTAAAGAATGTCAAAATTATTAGGGATGCCTCTGGCGTTTCTAAGGGTTATGGTTTTGTCTACTTTTACGATGATGTAGATGTGCAGAAAATTGTGGATTCTCCGATCAGCTTCCATGGAAAGAGATTGAAACTTGGGCCAGCTATAAGAAAGCAGAGCACCTGTGCACACATCCAACCAAGGACTTTGGTGCTGAACTCACCAACGCCACAATATCCCAGTGTTTGGACCCCACCCATGACCGATTCCTATGTACAGCCCACGTCAATGTTTAGTCCGGTTACTCTCTATTTGCAGACTTGTCCTTAAACAGACTTGTCCTTAAACAGAACTCTGCCCATGACAAGAGTCCGGACAGCCCCACGTTAACCCGAACAGGGTCAATCCGGGTCTGCCGGGTGTTCCACAAAAAGGGGGCATTGTGACAGACGCTCTGTCTTTTGGATGTCATCACTATTCAATTGCCCACCGGGTCATTCACTGGCCTTTTCTTAATTAGGTTCCAGACAATGTAATTGTATTTTGATACTGTTACAGGCAATGTCATTGTATTTTGAGTGCCATTGTGTATTGTTGATTACGTCAAAGTCAATGGCATTGTCCTGATTGATTGTATTATGGCCTGCTATTGTTCTACTGATTGCGTCACCGGCAGAGTTGAGGGATTGTGTGCCCTGCTGCTATTGGTCAGTGTGGTTGTCATTGCATGGAGCATTGCATATAAGGCCCAGTGTGGCACTAATAAAGGACACTTCACCTTCACCCTCAATACTGAAGTTCTGTCTCTTATTGGGGGAAACGCTATATTACAATTCACTAGCCCTTGTAAGGGCTGTTCCTGTTTCCTCACGGACGACTCTGGAATTCCAGCAGCACCTCTCACCATTGGGAAAAGGACGTCTCGGGCGGTGAAGCCCTCCGGCGATAAGGGTTATCGCTACAGCACCCATTCACAAACGGCCGGCGCGGGTGCGCGCCCTGCTACAGGGAAGCGCGAGAGATGGCGGCGGCCCACGAATGCGCCGTTGGAACGAGGAAAAGGTAGGATTTTTGGGGATCCTGGGGGATTTCACACAGCGGGGCACCCCCAATCGGGCAGGGAGCTGATCGGCCCAGGAATCTTATAGATTCCCGGGCCGATCAGCAGTGGGTGTTGGTCCACTTTAATATAAATGTAATATTACAGAAAAAACGAAAGTACTTTTTATAAAATTTATAACGCTGCTCTACGTGCATTAAACCAATTGTCCCAATAGGTTCTAGACATAATAAATAGTAATAAAACACAGATCATACATGTAAAGCAAAATTAAAGTGAACTGAACATTGATAGCCTTTATAGCCCCTATATTCTGATCTTGTGACAATAAATAATAATTAAATAAGTCCAGATATGACTTCCAGGTGACTAATATTTTCAAACATAGACCAATAGGAATAGATACAATAGAATAGGAAGCTCTCCAGAAACTTGTCACACGCTACAGGGGCAATTAGAGCTGGGTGGAGGTGATTTTGAGACATGTTAAAAACCTACTGCGAACCTTATTGAGTGGAAAGGATCGCGCATTCTAAGGGAGTACGTTTAAGAGGCCGGGAAAGGCTCAAACTGATCAACCTATTGCCATTTAGTAAGTGTAAATAACAGGCGTTGGGCACAAGGTGGATGTCTTTCATAAAGCTGAACATCTCTAATCACGGCAACTAGTGCATGCACTTTGGGATAACAACAAAAATATATTGGTCACTTGGAAGTCATATCTGGATTAATTTAATTATTATTTATTGTCACAAGATCAGAATATAAGGGCTATAAAGGCTATGAATGTTGAGTTCACTTTATTTTGCTTTACATGTATGCTCTGTGTTTTATTACTATTTATTATGGACGAAAACTTACTGCAAAAGTCTTGAGACTGGGGCGTAGCTTCACCACTCTACACATACAACCAAAGATACAATGAAACGGTTTACATCAAAGCCTGTTCATGTGTTGGAATGGCCCAGTCACTGTGCAGACCTAAAGCCCATTTAGAATCTGTGGCATGACTTGGTAATTGCTGCTCACAAATGCTCTCCATTCAACCTGACTGAGCTAGAGCTACTGTGCAAAGAATAATGGGCAACATGTCATCCTCTAGATCAGGGCCAGTGTCGGCACTTGGCATATCTGGGCAGGTGCCGGGGCCCTTACACCTTGGGAGGGCCCCACCTCATTCCCTCTGCCCTGGGCAGCCCCTATGCAGGGCCGTGCAGTAACCAGGACTAAGGACTGTCAGCCAGGGGCACATTGGGAGATTCTTTCACACAGTCCTTCTATTCTTTCTCTTTCTTTCAGCTGGCCGTTCCTCCTCTTTTCTTTTTTAATCTGTCCTTCCTTCCTTCTTTTTTTTTTTTTTCTTTCCGTCCATTCTGTCATCTGTTTTTTTTTTTTTTTTCTTTTTCGGCCTTTACTACTTTTTTATCACTCCTTCTATTCTTTGTTTCTTTCCTTCTATCGTTTTTTTATTGTCTGTTACCTACATCTTTCTTTCATCTATTCCTTCTGTCTTTTTCTCTTCCTTTCTGTTTTACTTCTATTCTTTCTATTTTCTGTCCGTCCTTCTATTCTTTTTCTCTTTCATCAGTCTACCTGTTTTATGTTTCTTTCCATCTATTAGTTCTTTCTGCTATTCCCTTTATGTATCTTTTTTTTTTCTATTTTCTGTCATTCCCTGTATTCTTGCAGTCTCTCTATTTTTCTTTTTTTTCTGTATTTCTTTCACACCTTTTTTCTTTCTGTAATTTCTTTCTTTCTTTTTGTCATTACCTTTATTTTCTTTTTGTATCCTTCTTTTCTTTCTATTTCTTTGGCAATATTCAGCATACATATATGGTTTGTTTATGGGGTATCGTAGCACACCGCAAAGGGCCCACTGAGACTGCTGGCCAAGGCCCCTTATAAACCTGGAGCTGGCCCTGATCTGGCTTCTAAAGATATACCCCAACACACTGCAGATAAAGGTGCCCCTGCAAAAGTATTCACTCAATACATATGCACGCCATGCTTAAACCGGACCTTCACCATGATTTAATGAAAAGCCCAAACCCTTAAAAAACTATTCCCCAGAATCTAAAATTAATACATTTTAAGTTTTTAGTCACTTATTATTCTTTCCCCCACCGGGCTGCAACTCTGTTCAGGTCTCTAGGATGCGGGCGCCGCCATCTTGCTTCAGAAGCATCACATACTGAGGAGAGGAGAAGGGGAAAACTGCAGGAGGGGGGTTATAGCTGTGCTTTGCACAGACAGAGCTGGAGTCAGGTAAAGGTCAGCAATCCCAGAATGCAAAGCGACACAGTCAGAAGACGCTTCCTGTTTGCAGGCTGCCTGATGCTCCTTGAGCTGACATCTTGGATGTTTAAAGTCTCAGAAAATGCAGTAGATGCAGGTAGGATGATTTTTAATGTGAGCAATCTGTATGTACAAGGTGTGGGAAACATATAAGATAGGCTCTTATTCAGGGTGAAGGTCTGGATTAATGTGGGCAATCTGTATGTACAGGGTGTGGGAAACATATAAGTTAGGCTCTTATTCAGGGTGAAGGTCCGGATTAATGTGAGCAATCTGTATGTACAGGGTGTGGGAAACATATAAGATAGGCTCTCATTCAGGGTGAAGGTCCGGATTAATGTGGGCAATCTGTATGTACAGGGTGTGAGAAACATATAAGTTAGGCTCTTATTCAGGGTGAAGGTCCGGATTAATGTGGGCAATCTGTATGTACAAGGTGTGGGAAACATATAGGTTAGACTCTTATTCAGGGTGAAGGTCCGGATTAATGTGGGCAATCTGTAGTACAGGGTGTGGGAAACATATAGGTTAGGCTCTTGTTCAGGGTGAAGGTCCGGATTAATGTGAGCAATCTGTATGTACAGGTGGGGAAACATATAAGATAGACTCTTATTCAGGGTGAAGGTCCGGATTAATGTGGGACACATATAGGTTAGGCTCTTGTTCAGGGTGAAGGTCTGCTTTAAATTGGAAAAGCCTGAATCATTTTCTTTACACTTCACAAATGATGTCTTATGATGTCTGTAATAGAATACATTTACGTTTTGTGGCTGTAACATTATAAAGCTGTGGATAAGTTCTACGGATGAATACTTTTTCATGGCTCTGTGTATACACACCCGCACACACAGTGATTACAGATGAATGCCCTGGGAAGCCTGTCCCCTTATTTACACCTTGTTTGGTTTCCTCCCCAGACAGCCCCCGGTGTTGCGAATACCACAGTGATTGCGTGCCTGAACACCGCCGCGCCTGTCCTCACACCAAACGTCACGCAGGATTGCACTGCAGGTAAGGGAGGTCCAGCACAGGTTGTGACACGCTCAGCTGTGACTATATCATCATCTGTCACATGACTTGTGTAACATAACATGGCTCCTCACCATAAAGAGGAACTCTGGTTTGTGTAACATGGGAGCGGCACTCTGGCTTGAGTTTCCCAACTCTAGACGCTCAGCGTTATGATGAAAACAGCAATGCAATAGTTAGAACTCTCTTGCTTAAACTCTCTCTCTCAACTTGTGGTGTTGTGCTCTCTCTCAGCTTGTGTTCTTGTGCGCTCTCTCTCAGCTTGTGTTCTTGTGCGCTCTCTCTCCTCGTGCGCTCTCTCTCCTCGTGCGCTCTCTCTCCTCGTTCTCTCTCTCTCAGCTTGTGTTCTTGCGCGCGCGCTCTCTCTCAGCTCGTGTTCTCGTGCGCTCTCTCTCTCGCTCTCTCAGCTCGTGTTCTCACGGGCTCGCTCTCTCTCTCTCCTCGTGTTCTCAATCGCTCGCGCTCTCTCTCTCTCTCTCTCTCTCGTGTTCTCGCGCGCTCTCTCTCTCTCTCTCCTCGTGTTCTCACGCTCTCTCTCTCTCTCGTGTTCTCACGCTCTCTCTCTCTCTCTCTCTCCTCGTGTTCTCGCGTGCTCTCCCTCAGCTCGTTTTCTCACGCGCTCGCTCTCTCTCTCTCTCTCTCTCTCTCTCTCTCAGCTCGTGTTCTCTCGCTCTCTCTCTCAGCTCGTGCTCTCGCTCTCAGCTCGTGCTCTCGCTCTCTCTCTCTCTCTCAGCTCGTGTTCTCGCTCTCTCTCTCAGCTCGTGTTCTCGCGCTCTCTCTCTCTCTCTCTCTCTCTCTCTCTCTCAGCTCGTGTTCTCACTCTCTCTCTCAGCTCGTGTTCTCGCGCTCTCTCTCAGCTCGTGTTCTCGTGCGCTCTCTCTCTCGCTCTCTCAGCTCGTGTTCTCACGCGCTCGCTCTCTCTCTCTCCTCGTGTTCTCAATCGCTCGCGCTCTCTCTCTCTCTCTCTCTCTCTCTCTCGTGTTCTCGCGCGCTCTCTCTCCTCGTGTTCTCACGCGCTCGCTCTCTCTCTCTCTCTCTCTCTCTCCTCGTGTTCTCGCGTGCTCTCCCTCAGCTCGTTTTCTCACGCGCTCTCTCTCTCTCTCAGCTCGTATTCTCTCGCTCTCGCTCTCTCTCTCAGCTCGTGTTCTCTCTCTCTCTCTCAGCTCGTGTTCTCGCTCTCTCTCTCAGCTCGTGTTCTCGCTCTCTCTCTCTCAGCTCGTGTTCTCGCTCTCTCTCTCTCAGCTCGTGTTCTCGCTCTCTCTCTCTCTCAGCTCGTGTTCTCGCTCTCTCTCTCTCTCAGCTCGTGTTCTCGCTCTCTCTCTCTCTCAGCTCGTGTTCTCGCTCTCTCTCTCTCTCAGCTCGTGTTCTCGCTCTCTCTCTCTCTCAGCTCGTGTTCTCGCTCTCTCTCTCTCTCAGCTCGTGTTCTCGCTCTCTCTCTCTCTCAGCTCGTGTTCTCGCTCTCTCTCTCTCTCAGCTCGTGTTCTCGCGCGCTCTCTCTCTCTCTCTCTCTCTCTCTCTCTCTCTCTCTCTCTCTCTCTCTCTCTCAGCTCGTGTTCTCGCGCTCTCTCTCAGCTCGTGTTCTCGCGCTCTCTCTCAGCTCGTGTTCCCTCTTTCTCTCTCGATCTCTCTCCCAAACCTTGTTTTCGTCCTCTCGCTTTCTCAACTCGTAATTTCTTTCTCTCTCGCTTTCTCAACTCGTATTTTCTTTCTCTCTCGCTTTCTCAACTCGTATTTTCTTTCTCTCTCGCTTTCTCAACTCGTATTTTCTTTCTCTCTCGCTTTCTCAACTCGTATTTTCTTTCTCTCTCGCTTTCTCAACTCGTATTTTCTTTCTCTCTCGCTTTCTCAACTCGTATTTTCTTTCTCTCTCGCTTTCTCAACTCGTATTTTCTTTCTCTCTCACTTTCTCAACTCGTATTTTCTTTCTCTCTCGCTTTCTCAACTCGTATTTTCTTTCTCTCTCGCTTTCTCTCTCAACTAATGTGTTCTCTCTATAACTTGTTTTCTTTTTTTTTTTTTTTCTCAACTTGTTCTCTTTCTTTTTCAACTTTTCTCATATTCGTTCTCTCAACTCATTTTTCTTTGCCAACTCGTCCTGTCTCGCGCTCATTCTTTTTCTATTTCTTTTCTCTCTTTTCTGCAGGGCTACGTGATGGCGTGAGGCGGTAGCTTAGGTTAGTTTAGTGTCCCTGTGAGCCAGAACTTTCCCAGCACAGAGCAGCAAGCAAATTCCAATGTGGAGCGCCTCTCTGCGTGGTTGGTTGGAGAGCCTTCCATACTCATTAACTCTAATACCAATCCAAACAGCAATGTGTTGGGCAGTGATCCATGAAGTCTGAATTCAGTCCCTTATTATATTGTTAAATAATTGGGGTAAAGGTACAGCAGTGCTTGTTTCATGGCTACCTAAGCACGTCTTGGATTTGAGTCAGGTGCAGGGTCAATGCTTTGCACTAAAGGTTCTCCTGTGTTTACTGAATACTGATCCGCTAAGGTAAAGGGGCTCTCCACCTCTTTAATATTAAATCCCTTACTTCCCCCTGTATGTGAGGCAGGTAGCTAGCGTGATGGAACATGCGCCCCTCTGGCGATACATGCGCATGCCAGACCAGGCGGACTGGTGGAACCAGCTAATGGATGCCTGGCCGGTCTGGGCAGTGACATTCTTCAGTTCTTGGCCTGTGGGCAAACCTTTCATCTGAGATTGCGCTTCCTTCAATGACGGCATCATGAGGAGCTCGCCCGGAGCTCAGGTGTTGCCAGCACAATCAAGTAAAAACTCCCTGACTATCCCTAATTAGTTACTAACATGACATATATTTATTCGCCGGTGGCCTTGCTAATCACATCATGATATGAAGGGGGACTATTATATGGGTCATATAAGATGTGGCTTGAGGCAGCTCCAATCCACCCGCGTTCAGATACAAAACAATTGGCGTGTTCTATTTTGCTCTCTATGGTAAACTGACCAGGTGACCCACTTTGAAGCCCACTGTCCCTTCGAAAACTCTGGGGAAACCTAAATGAATAAGTTTGGGTTGGTCCCCCTTAGAGTGGTGTCTTCAGGGTCTTACGTAATTGCCCTGTGTGGCACCCTCTAAGCGGGTTCCAGGTGCGCCTTGTTGTTTCCCATTAAAGGTTGCTTTTGTTGAATTTTTAAATGCAATAAGCAGTTTTTATTCTTAGCAATTACATCTACATTTTCATAAGCAATACAAAATACAAAAAAATATATAAGAAATATAATAAACTAAGCATATAACGGTAGAAAAACAAAAAGGAAAATATTTTACAATATATACTATATACAAAGGGTTTCTTTTCACCGATTATTTTGGTGAGCAGCCCTTAACTCAGGGTTGTTTCTCTGTTTACTCTCCTGTTTATAACGGGTATATTGGGTTTATAGTCCCTTGTTTGTAGCAAGTGCTGTTTGTAGCAAGAATGTTGGGCTTGTGATCCCTCTTTTGTAGCAAGTAAAATAGGTTTGCATGTAATCCCTCGTTTGTAGCAAGTGAGGTAAATTTGCATACGCGTTTCGCTCTAACGGCTTCTTCAGTGCGTTTAGGTCTGCATGAAGATTATATAGGGATGAGTAATCGATGCCCAGCGAAGGTATATGTTGCAATTACGTAAGACCCTGAAGACACCACTCTAAGGGGGACCAACCCAAACGTATTCTTTATTTCTCTCTGAACTCCGGTTCAGAAGCGCCTTGCCCAAAACTACTCGGTACCTCCCAGACCAAAGAACACCCCCCCTTCCCCCCCCCCCCCCCCCACGAAATGTCCAACTTTGCTGACATGGGAAAGACTGTCCCACCTAATGCAGGATGTCTGGGGGGTTTGGCAGCTGCTCTGACTCTTTGGTTGGATGGTGGTAGTGGAATACATGGACACCTGAGCAATGGCTCCATCACTAACCTCTTTTATAGACCAAATATTTCTGGAGCATGTGACCTGTAATTAAGCCACACGGTAAACCACAACCCTACCACATCCATCACAAAGAACCCCAAAGAATGGTCAGTTTACTCTGTGGTGACTTGATTAAGGAGGGGGAGATATTTAGCTTAGTGGGAATACCAAAGATTTGGGGCATTACAGTAAGCAACCCCTTAATGGTTTGTTAAATGATTGGGGTAAAGGTAAAGCCTTGCTTGTTTCATGGCTATCTAAGCACTTCGGATTGAGCCAGGTGCAGGGACAATGCTTCGCACTAAAGGTTCTTCTGTGTTTACTGAATACCGATCCGCTAAGGTAAAGGGGTGCTCCACACCTTTGTTATTAAATCCCTTACTTCCCCCAGTATGTGGGGCAAATAGTGAGCATGGTGGAACATGCGCCCCTCTGGCAATACATGTGCATGCTAGACCGGGCGGGCTGGTGGACTAGTGGAACCAGCTACTGGGCAAACCTTTCATCTGAGATTGTGCTTCCTTCAATGAAGGCATCACGAGGAGCTCGGCGGGAGCTCAGGTGTTGCCAGCACAATCAAGTAAAAACTCCCTAATTAGTTACTAACATGTCATATATTTATTCGCCGATCACTTCATGTTATGAAGAGGGATTATTATATGGATCATATAAGATGTGGCTTGAGGCAGCTCCAATCCACGTTCATATACAAAACAATTGGCGTGTTCTATTTTGCTCTCTATGGTAAACTGACCAGATGTCCCACTTTGAAGCCCACTGTCCCTCTGAAAACTCTGGGGAAACCTAAATATCCAACTTTGCTGACATGGGAAGACTGTACCACCAAATGCAGAATGCTGGATGTCTGGGTGGTTACAGCTGCTCTGACTTAGTTGAATGATGGCAGTGGAATGGATGGACGTCTGAGCATTGGCTCCATCACCAACATGGGGTATTTTATGGATTGAGGGGCATTAGCTGACTGATGGGATATGTTATGGATTGAGGGGGCATTAGCTGACTGATGGGATATGTTATGGATTGAGGGGGCATTAAGATGAGTGATGGCATATGTTATGGATTGAGGGGGCATTAGCTGACTGATGGGATATGTTATGGATTGAGGGGGCATTCGCTGTGTGATGGGATATGTTATGGATTGAGGGGGCATTAGCTGACTGATGGGATATGTTATGGATTGAGGGGGCATTAAGATGAGTGATGGCATATGTTATGGATTGAGGGGGCATTAGCTGACTGATGGGATATGTTATGGATTGAGGGGGCATTCGCTGAGTAATGGGATATGTTATGGATTGAGGGGCATTAGCTGACTGTTGGGATATGTTATGGATTGAGGGGGCCTTAGCTGACTGATGGGATATGTTATGGATTGAGGGGGCATTAGCTGACTGATGGGATATGTTATGGATTGAGGGACATTAGCTGACTGTTGGGATATGTTATGGATTGAGGGGGCATTAGCTGACTGATGGGATATGTTATGGATTGAAGGGCATTAGCTGACTGATGGGATATGTTATGGATTGAGGGGGCATTAGCTGACTGATGGCATATGTTATGGATTGAGGGGGCATTAGCTGACTGATGGCATATGTTATGGATTGAGGGGGCATTAGCTGATGGATGAGATATGTTATGGATTGAGGGGCATTAGCTGATGGATGAGATATGTTATGGATTGAGGGGCATTAGCTGACTGTTGGGATATGTTATGGATTGAGGGGGCATTAGCTGACTGATGGGATATGTTATGGATTGAGGGGGCATTAGCTGACTGTTGGGATATGTTATGGATTGAGGGGCATTAGCTGACTGTTGGGATATGTTATGGATTGAGGGGCATTAGCTGACTGATGGCATATGTTATGGATTGAGGGGGCATTAGCTGATGGATGAGATATGTTATGGATTGAGGGGCATTAGCTGACTGTTGGGATATGTTATGGATTGAGGGGGCATTAGCTGAGTGATGGGATATGTTGTGGATTGAGGGGGCATTAGCTGACTGGTGGGATATGTTATGGATTGAGGGGGCATTAGCTGACTGTTGGGATATATTATGGATTGAGGGGGCATTAGCTGACTGATGGGATATGTTATGGATTGAGGGGGCATTAGCTGTGTGATGGGATATGTTATGGATTGAGGGGGCATTAGCTGACTGGTGGGATATGTTATGGATTGAGGGGGCATTAGCTGACTGATGGGATATGTTATGGATTGAGGGGGCATTAGCTGTGTGATGGGATATGTTATGGATTGAGGGGGCATTAGCTGACTGATGGGATATGTTATGGATTGAGGGGGCATTAGCTGAGTAATGGGATATGTTATGGATTGAGGGGGCATTAGCTGAGTGATGGGATATGTTATGGATTGAGGGGGCATTAGCTGACTGGTGGGATATGTTATGGATTGAGGGGGCATTAGCTGACTGATGGGATATGTTATGGATTGAGGGGGCATTAGCTGAGTAATGGGATATGTTATGGATTGAGGGGGCATTAGCTGACTGTTGGGATATATTATGGATTGAGGGGGCATTAGCTGACTGATGGGATATGTTATGGATTGAGGGGGCATTAGCTGTGTGATGGGATATGTTATGGATTGAGGGGGCATTAGCTGACTGGTGGGATATGTTATGGATTGAGGGGGCATTAGCTGACTGATGGGATATGTTATGGATTGAGGGGGCATTAGCTGTGTGATGGGATATGTTATGGATTGAGGGGGCATTAGCTAAGTGATGGGATATGTTATGGATTGAGGGGGCATTAGCTGACTGATGGGATATGTTATGGATTGAGGGGGCATTAGCTGACTGTTGGGATATATTATGGATTGAGGGGGCATTAGCTGACTGATGGGATATGTTATGGATTGATGGGGCATTAGCTGACTGATGGGATATGTTATGGATTGAGGGGGCATTAGCTGACTGTTGGGATATATTATGGATTGAGGGGGCATTAGCTGACTGATGGGATATGTTATGGATTGAGGGGGCATTAGCTGAGTAATGGGATATGTTATGGATTGAGGGGGCATTAGCTGTGTGATGGGATATGTTATGGATTGAGGGGGCATTAGCTGACTGATGGGATATGTTATGGATTGAGGGGGCATTAGCTGAGTAATGGGATATGTTATGGATTGAGGGGGCATTCGCTGAGTGATGGGATATGTTATGGATTGAGGGGGCATTAGCTGACTGATGGGATATGTTATGGATTGAGGGGGCATTAGCTGACTGATGGGATATGTTATAGATTGAGGGGGCATTAGCTGACTGATGGGATATGTTATGGATTGAGGGGACATTAGATGAGTGATGGCATATGTTATGGATTGAGGGGGCATTAGCTGACTGATGGGATATGTTATGGATTGAGGGGACATTAGATGAGTGATGGCATATGTTATGGATTGAGGGGGCATTAGCTGACTGATGGGATATGTTATGGATTGAGGGGGCATTCGCTGACTGATGGGATATGTTATGGATTGAGGGGGCGTTAGCTGACTGATGGGATATGTTATGGATTGAGGGGACATTAGCTGAGTGATGGGATATGTTATGGATTGAGGGGGGCATTAGCTGACTGTTGGGATATGTTATGGATTGAGGGGGCATTAGCTGACTGATGGGATATGTTATGGATTGAGGGGCATTAGCTGACTGATGGGATATGTTATGGATTGAGGGGGCATTAGCTGACTGTTGGGATATGTTATGGATTGAGGGGGCATTAGCTGACTGATGGCATATGTTATGGATTGAGGGGCATTAGCTGACTGTTGGGATATGTTATGGATTGAGGGGCATTAGCTGACTGTTGGGATATGTTATGGATTGAGGGGCATTAGCTGACTGTTGGGATATGTTATGGATTGAGGGGGCATTAGCTGACTGATGGCATATGTTATGGATTGAGGGGGCATTAGCTGACTGATGGCATATGTTATGGATTGAGGGGGCATTAGCTGATGGATGAGATATGTTATGGATTGAGGGGCATTAGCTGACTGTTGGGATATGTTATGGATTGAGGGGGCATTAGCTGACTGATGGGATATGTTATGGATTGAGGGGCATTAGCTGACTGATGGGATATGTTATGGATTGAGGGGGCATTAGCTGACTGTTGGGATATGTTATGGATTGAGGGGGCATTAGCTGACTGATGGCATATGTTATGGATTGAGGGGCATTAGCTGACTGTTGGGATATGTTATGGATTGAGGGGCATTAGCTGACTGTTGGGATATGTTATGGATTGAGGGGCATTAGCTGACTGTTGGGATATGTTATGGATTGAGGGGGCATTAGCTGACTGATGGCATATGTTATGGATTGAGGGGGCATTAGCTGACTGATGGCATATGTTATGGATTGAGGGGGCATTAGCTGATGGATGAGATATGTTATGGATTGAGGGGCATTAGCTGACTGTTGGGATATGTTATGGATTGAGGGGGCATTAGCTGACTGATGGGATATGTTATGGATTGAGGGGGCATTAGCTGTGTGATGGGATATGTTATGGTTTGAGGGGGCATTAGCTGACTGGTGGGATATGTTATGGATTGATGGGGCATTAGCTGACTGATGGGATATGTTATGGATTGAGGGGGCATTAGCTGAGTGATGGGATATGTTGTGGATTGAGGGGGCATTAGCTGACTGGTGGGATATGTTATGGATTGAGGGGGCATTAGCTGACTGTTGGGATATATTATGGATTGAGGGGGCATTAGCTGACTGATGGGATATGTTATGGATTGAGGGGGCATTAGCTGTGTGATGGGATATGTTATGGATTGAGGGGGCATTAGCTGACTGATGGGATATGTTATGGATTGAGGGGGCATTAGCTGAGTAATGGGATATGTTATGGATTGAGGGGGCATTAGCTGAGTGATGGGATATGTTATGGATTGAGGGGGCATTAGCTGACTGGTGGGATATGTTATGGATTGAGGGGGCATTAGCTGACTGATGGGATATGTTATGGATTGAGGGGGCATTAGCTGTGTGATGGGATATGTTATGGATTGAGGGGGCATTAGCTGACTGATGGGATATGTTATGGATTGAGGGGGCATTAGCTGAGTAATGGGATATGTTATGGATTGAGGGGGCATTAGCTGAGTGATGGGATATGTTATGGATTGAGGGGGCATTAGCTGACTGGTGGGATATGTTATGGATTGAGGGGGCATTAGCTGACTGATGGGATATGTTATGGATTGAGAGGGCATTAGCTGTGTGATGGGATATGTTATGGATTGAGGGGGCATTAGCTGACTGATGGGATATGTTATGGATTGAGGGGGCATTAGCTGAGTAATGGGATATGTTATGGATTGAGGGGGCATTCGCTGAGTGATGGGATATGTTATGGATTGAGGGGGCATTAGCTAAGTGATGGGATATGTTATGGATTGAGGGGGCATTAGCTGACTGATGGGATATGTTATGGATTGAGGGGGCATTAGCTGACTGATAACATATGTTATGGATTGAGGGGGCATTAGCTGACTGATGGGATATGTTATAGATTGAGGGGGCATTAGCTGACTGATGGGATATGTTATGGATTGAGGGGGCATTAGCTGACTGATGGGATATGTTATGGATTGAGGGGACATTAGATGAGTGATGGCATATGTTATGGATTGAGGGGGCATTAGCTGACTGATGGGATATGTTATGGATTGAGGGGACATTAGATGAGTGATGGCATATGTTATGGATTGAGGGGGCATTAGCTGACTGATGGGATATGTTATGGATTGAGGGGACATTAGATGAGTGATGGCATATGTTATGGATTGAGGGGGCATTAGCTGACTGATGGGATATGTTATGGATTGAGGGGGCATTAGCTGACTGATGGGATATGTTATGGATTGAGGGGGCATTAGCTGAGTGATGGGATATGTTATAGATTGAGGGGGCATTAGCTGACTGATAACATATGTTATGGATTGAGGGGGCATTAGCTGACTGATGGGATATGTTATGGATTGAGGGGCATTGGAGGACAGCAGGCAGCTACAAACAGATTTGGATAAACTGGCAGTAAAATGGCAAATGGAAAGGACCAGTTTGTGGGATAATTACACACTAAATAAGGAAACGCTTGGTAAAACTACAATGGTTAAGGACCTAAGGGGTTTTACTAAATGGTAGTGCCCAATGCCAGGCAGCAGCTGCCAAGGCAAACAGGATCATGGGGTGCATCAGGAGGGGCATAGGTGCCCCTGACCTGTGCATAATTTTAATGTGGCTTTACAGTCCCTTTAAAGTGGACCAAAGCCCACTGCGACTGGCCTGAGAATCTATAAGATTATCCCAAATATCTATAAGCCTTAGATGAAGGCTTAGACACGCTGATTGGACGAGGGGACGCGCATGCGCCATAGGACCGGGAATAGGGGAGTTAGTTTCAGCGATCTGGGGGGTTTCACACAGTGTGTTGCTATTGATCCATTATTGATTTTTTAAAATTGATTCAGATTCCAATCGTCCTATTGATAGGTGTGATTTGGGAAGCGTTGCACAGCACTGGTAACATTGTAACGTTGCCAATTTGTCTCTTGCGCAGCATTCTCGCGGGGTTATTCCTATAAATTATCCGCTGACCGCTACGGAGGCACCTTCAACATACCGTACCCTGAGACTGGCCGGTGGTACCTGTCCATGCAGCTCCTGTGTCCAGAGAACGATAGGTAAGTGCCCCTATGAACTGGTATTATTTGGATTAAAATTGCAAATCTGTGCCAGGGAGTGTCCTGTTTCAGATGGACACAAATCTAACCTAACTTTCCCCCTTACACCACCAGTGAGGCCTGCATTAGAGAGATACTCTGCTTCTTCCATTTGATGGGAGGCAGTAAATGACTGCACACAAATCTGTGTAACCACACCTTCTCACAATAGGAGAAGCTCCAGCGCCTGTTTTTGGCTTAGCTGTGCCCTGGGGCAATCTTAAAAAGTACCTAAAGAAATTTTGTACATTAGGTCTACTATTTTTCTAGCTTTGATTATGGAAGGGTTAGACCCCTGTTTTAAAGTGGACCCAGGATTTTGACTGTCACGGTTTTTGGTCCATGGCACTGGGGCACCCCGATCTGGTAAGCCCCACTGTGTGAAACCCCCAGGTCGCCTGAACGAACTTGTCTTCCCCCCACTCCTACAGTGCATGCATTGCCTCCTGTCCGATCAGCGAGCAACCAGCGCCGGCCATTCACAAATGGCTAACATGGGAACGCGACCTGCTAAAGGTATAACAGTGAGTGGCGCAGCTCGCACATGCGCCATTGGATCAGTGACTGGGCGACCTTTACACTGGATGCATCAGGGAGGAGCGAGTATGTCTCCAGGGTGGGTTTTACTCCACTTTAAGAGGAACAACCATATTTTGGGCCAGCCCCGGGGTCTAAAGATACCCCTGGCATATACCGATTTTGGAGCGAGCGGCGGAAGCCGGCTTTAACAGCTAACAGGGCAGCCCGGCCTCCCCCACTCCCACCCTATTGGGGTGTAGCTTACCTACATGCCGGCACAGTGGGAGCGGAGAAGGCCGGCCGCCCTGTCAGCAGGCGTCAGAAGCCAGCTTGCACAGCTGACAGTGCCCCCCCTCTGCCACGCACACCGGATGGAAGCGTGGTGCTGGAACGAGGATTGTTTTTTTTTCTACCCACCGCCCAGTGAATTTCAGGAAAAATTCGGTCAGCACGAACCCTTTCATGCTGAATCAAATTTTTCCTGAAATTCAGAACGAACTTGGGTACTGATGAACCAGTTCCGCTCATCCCTAATGCCTGGCATACAGCATGGGCTATTGGACCGGCGGAAAGGTATATTTTTATGGTGTTCTGGGGGGTTTAACACAGCAGGGCATCCCAAATTGGGATGCCACAGAAAAGTGGTCCAAAACCTGAAATGGTCATAATCAAGTCCAGTCAAAAGATTACTTAAAGGGCCAGTGCAGCCAGGCGGTCCATCAGGGGTGTGAAAGATGGCAAGGATTCCCCGGCGTATATTCTATTCCCTGAAGCTGTGCATATACAGCTTTCCTATAGCAGGATTTGCTGTAAGAATTGTCACCTATCTGTGTTAGCAGATGGCATGGCCGTGAAAGTCTTTTGAGAGGGGAGCCTTTGCCAGAGGGAAGTGGAATGCAAAGGGGGCTGAGTATCAGAAAATATAATATTTGTCATCATTTCCCAACAGTATGGCGCAGCTGATCCTGCATCTACACCTTGGAACAGGAAGAGGGGTTCAGTATACATACCTAATCTAAAATTTGCCTACAGTACATAGGGGTCCCCTTTAATTTTACAGTGCATAAGTTAATGTAACCCTCCTGTGCGTACATAAGTTAATGTAAGGTGCGTACATAAGTTAATGTAAGGTGCGTACATAAGTTAATGTAAGGTGCGTACATAAGTTAATGTACGGTGCGTACATAAGTTAGAGTAAAGTGCGTACATAAGTTAGAGTAAAGTGCGTACATAAGTTAGAGTAAAGTACGTACCTAAGTTAAAGTGCGTACCTAAGTTAAGGTGCGTACCTAAGTTAAGGTGCGTACCTAAGTTAAGGTGCGTACCTAAGTTAAGGTGCGTACCTAAGTTAAGGTGCGTACCTAAGTTAAGGTGCGTACCTAAGTTAAGGTGCGTACCTAAGTTAAGGTGCGTACCTAAGTTAAGGTGCGTACCTAAGTTAAGGTGCGTACCTAAGTTACTGTAACCCTCCTGCTGTATGTACAGTGTATTTGTCCTCGGATGAGTATTATCTGTGATGACATCTTTGTTTTATCTGATACCTGATATAGTACATTGTGTGCGCCGCTTGTGTCCACATGGAGACATGTTGCAGCATTGTGATCCCGGCTTGTTTGTCTAGTAACTGGATTTCCTGGAGAGTGTGGGACACTTTCCAGCTGCTCGAATGAGGAATTTTCCAGGCAGCATTGTACTGCTACCTCCTGTACATTGCCTCACTTCTTTATAAATATGTCTGTGAAAGTCCTCCATCATTCATTCAGATCATGGTATATCTATAGCAGGGATGCACAACCTGCGGCCCGCTCAACCATTAGTAGCTGCCCCCATCACATCTGTCTGTTTCTACCTACCTCTGCCTCACCTCTACTCATCTCACCTCTTCCCATCTCAGCCAAAATCACTTTTTTTTTTCACCTGACCCCTGCTCACTACTTCCCGCCTTAACGTCTCATCTCACCTCAGCCCCCCTCACCTCTTGCCCGCTACTTCCTACCTCACCTCAGCCCCCCTTACTTATTCCCCACTACTTCCTGCCTCACCTCGGGGCCCCTCCCTCACCTCTTGCCCACTACTTCCTGTCTTGCCTCAGCCCACCTCACCTTTTGCCCACTACTTCCTGTCTCGCCTCAGCTCTTGCCCACTTCACCCACCTGACCTTTTCCCATCTCACCTTTTGCCCACTGCTTTCCACCTAGCTTCAACCCACCTGACCTCTTCTGCCTGACCCCTGCTCACTTCCCACCTCTACCCACCTCAACATTTCCCTCTTACACCTCTTGTTTCATCTCTTACCCACTTTCTAACTAACATCTGCTCAACCTCTACCCATCTCACCACTGCCTACCTCTACTCACCTTTTCCTGCCTCTCTTCAGCCTTCTACTTCCCTCCTCACCTCAGCACCCTCACCTTTTACCCACTACTTCCCACCTCATCTCAGCCTCCTCATCTGTTGTCCACTATATCCTGCCTCAACTTGGACCCCTCTCACCTCTTGCCCACTACTTCCTGCCTCGCCTCAGCCCGCCCTCACCTCTTGCCCACTACTTCCTGTCTCACCTCAGGCCCCCTCACCTCTTGCCCACTACTTCCTGTCTCACATCAGACCCCCTCACCTCTTGCCCACTACTTCCTGTCTCACATCAGACCCCCTCACCTCTTGCCCACTACTTCCTGTCTTACCTCAGCCCCCCTCACCTCTTGCCCACTACGTCCTGCCTCACCTCAGCCCCCCCTCACTTATTCCCCACTACTTCCTGCCTCACCTCAGCCCCCCTCACCTATTCCCCACTACTTCCCTTCTCACCTCAGGCCCCATTACTTATTCCCCACTACTTCCTGCCTCACCTCAGGGCCCCTCACCTATTGCCCACTACTTCCTGCCTCACCTCAGGCCCCCTCTTCTATTGCCCACTACTTCCTGTCTCACCTCAGCCCCCCTCACCTCTTGCCCACTACTTCCTGTCTCACCTCAGCCCCCCTCACCTCTTGCCCACTACTTCCTGCCTCACCTCAGGCCCCCTTACTTATTCCCCACTACTTCCTGCCTCACCTCAGGCCCCCTCACCTATTGCCCACTACTTCCTGCCTCACCTCAGGCCCCCTCACCTATTGCCCACTACTTCCTGTCTCGCCTCAGGCCCCCTTACGTATTCCCCACTACTTCCTGTCTCGCCTCAGCCTGTCAGCTCTTGCCCACTTCACCCACCTCGCCTTTTCCCATCTCACCTTTTGCCCACTACATTCCACCTAACTTCAACCCACCTGCCCTCTTCTGCCTGACCCCTGCTCACTTCCCACCTTATCTCTACCCACCTCAACGTTTTCCTCTTACACCTCTTGCTTCATCTCTTACCCACTTCTTTCTAACTCCCCTCTGCTCACTTCCACCCATCTCACCACTGCCTACCTCGGCCTTCTATTTCCCTTCTCATCTCAGCCCCCCTCACCTGTTGCCCACTACTTCCTGTCTCACCTCAGCTCCTTTCACCTATTGAAGAGCTTACAATCTATTAGTGTATAAGGGAGGATACAGAAGGAGAAGAGCTTACAATCTATTAGGGTATAAGGGAGGATACAGAAGGAGAAGAGCTTACAATCTATTAGTGTATAAGGGGGAGGATACAGAAGGAGAAGAGCTTACAATCTATTAGTGTATAAGGGAGGATACAGAAGGAGAAGAGCTTACAATCTATTAGTGTATAAGGGAGGATACAGAAGGAGACGAGCTTACAATCTATTAGGGTATAAGGGAGGATACAGAAGGAGAAGAGCTTACAATCTATTAGGGTATAAGGGAGGATACAGAGGGAGAAGAGCTTAGAATCTATTAGGGTATAAGCGAGGATACAGAAGGAGAAGAGCTTACAATCTATTAGGGTATAAGGGAGGATACAGAAGGAGAAGAGCTTACAATCTATTAGGGTATAAGGGAGGATACAGAAGGAGAAGAGCTTACAATCTATTAGGGTATAAGGGAGGATACAGAAGGAGAAGAGCTTACACTCTATTAGGGTATAAGGGAGGATACAGAAGGAGAAAAGCTTACAATCTATTAGGTTATAAGGGAGGATACAGAAGGAGAAGAGCTTACAATCTATTAGGGTTTAAGAGAGGATACAGAAGGTGAAGAGCTTACAATCTATTAGGGTATAAGGGGGGATACAGAAGGAGAAGAGCTTACAATCTATTAGGGTATAAGGGAGGATACAGAAGGAGAAGAGCTTACACTCTATTAGGGTATAAGGAAGGATACAGAAAGAGAAGAGCTTACAATCTATTAGGGTATAAGGGAGGATAGAGGAGGAGAAAAGCTTACCATCTCTTAGGGTATAAGGAAGGATACAGAAGGAGAAGAGCTTACACTCTATTAGGGTATAAGGGAGGATACAGAAGGAGAAGAGCTTGCAATCTATTAGGGTATAAGGGAGGATACAGAAAGAGAAGAGCTTGCAATCTATTAGGGTATAAGGGAGGATACAGACGATGGAAAAGTGTATAATATTTTAGGGTATAATTGAGGATACCAAAAAGGAGGAACGTTTACAGTTTGTTAGGGTATAATGGAGCAAACGAACCGTGAAAGAACTTACAATCTATTGGGACATAAGAAAGGAATACAGAAGGTGAAGGAGGTTACAATGTATTAGGGTATAAGGGGTTTACAGACCAAGAATGGCTTACAGCCTGTTAGAAACATAGAAGGTGACGGCAGAAGGAGACCATACGGTCCATCTACTCTGCCCTTATGTATATACTGTATGCACTCTTTATCTTAGGATAGATGGAGGCTTATCCCAGGCATGTTTAAATTCAGTGACTGTTGATTTTTCAACTTACCTCTGCTGGAAGTTTGTTCCAAGCACCTACTACTCTTTCTGTAAAATAATATTTTCTAACATTGCTCCTGATCTTCCCCCCGACTAGCTTCAGGTTGTGCCCCCTTGTTCTATCATTAAGCTTCTTCTTAAAAACACTTCCCTCCTGAACCTTATTCAATCCTTTCACATATTTAAAGGTCTCAATCATGTCCCCCCTCTCCCCCGCTCCTAATTAGTGTTTATGAAGGATATTGATTGTGAAAACTTACATACTATTAAGTAATAAAGGATACAATCATTTATGTTAAAAAAGAGTACAGAAGAGCGTATGGTTGTAGGAATTTTTTTTTTTTTAAAGGAGGTGCATATGACCGAAAAGCTTACAATCTATTAGGGTATAAGGGAGGATACAGAAGGAGAAGAGCTTACAATCTATTAGGGTATAAGGGAGGATACAGAAGGAGAAGAGCTTACACTCTATTAGGGTATAAGGGAGGATACAGAAGGAGAAGAGCTTACAATCTATTAGGATATAAGGGAGGATACAGAAGGAGAAGAGCTTACAATCTATTAGGGTATAAGGGAGGATACAGAAGGAGAAGAGCTTACAATCTATTGGGGTATAAGGGAGGATACAGAAGGAGAAGAGCTTACACTCTATTAGGGTATAAGGGAGGATACAGAAGGAGAAGAGCTTACAATCTATTAGGGTATAAGGGAGGATACAGAAGGAGAAGAGCTTACAATCTATTAGGGTAGAAAGGAAGAGACAAATGGCGAAGGAAGCTTATTACTGATTAGAACATACAGGACAATACAGAGGGTTTACATTTTGATAATAATGAAATGATACAGAAGGAACATTATCCTGCAATCTAAAGACTAGGTGATGTAAGGTGATGCATGGCTACCTACCCCCTCCCTCATTCTTGGCCCCTATAGCAGCCATATGATCTGCTGTGGCTGAAGTTACCCCTGTGCGGGATCCCTATAGAATGTTTAGTTATTAATAATTCAGTGATGGAATTTTAACTTTGTTTCCAGCATGTGCCAGCAGCAGGTATCCCGAGTGATCGTGTCCGCCTACCTCAGCCCCTGCCTGGATGACTGCGGCCCGTATGGCGAGTGTCGGCTGCTTCGGAGTAATGGATACCTCTACGCTGCCTGCCGCTGCAAAGCTGGTAAGGTGTTGGTGTTCTTTCCTACTGCTGCCCACCATGACATTAGCCCGTGCTGCGCTTTC